>CM022302.1:10671005-10931387 GCA_011799875.1 Thinopyrum elongatum | reverse complement strand
ACACTACCGGTATTCCGAAAGAGATCAGTTCAGACCGTGGCAGCATATTCACTGGTCATTTCTGGGAAAGTTTCCAAAAGGCTATGGGAATCATATTACCCCTGAGTTCAGCTCTTCATCCTCAGTCCCAAGGCCAAGTCGAGCGAGTCAACCAAGTGCTTGAAGAACTGCTACGAGCTTGTGTTGTTCTTTCGGCAAGAAGTGGGAAGAATCTCTTCCATATGCCGAGTTCTCTTATAACAACAGCTATCAGCTAGTCTGAAAATGGCCCCTTTGAAGTTCTCTATGGACGTAGATGTCGAACCCCTCTGAATTGGTCAGAAACTGGGGAACGACCGTCGTGGGTCCAGATATTATTCAACACGCCGAAGAACAAAGTTCGTATCATCCGTGAAACCTCAAGGCAGCTCAGGACCGCAGAAGAGCAACATGATCTCAGACGATGGGTTGACTTATCAACCTGGTGATCAAGCTTATCTACGTGTCACTCTATGAAGGGCACTCACCGTTTCGGAATCAAGGGCAAGCTAGCTCCACGCTACATTGGTCCTTTCCGCATTATTGCTAGACATGGTCAAGTGGCATATAAATTGGAATTGCCGCCGCAATTCTCTCATATCCACGACGTTTCCATGTGTCGCAACTTCGTAAATGCTTCAAGGAATCTCCGCACCGAGCTGTGGATCACGAGATGCTCGAATTGCAAGATGATCTATCTTATAAGGCATCCGATCCGCATTCTCGATGAAGCTGAACGTCGAACCCGTCAGAAGGTTACCAAGTTCCTCAAAGTGCAGTGGGCAAATCATACTGAAGATGAAGCCACTTGGAACGCGAGGATAATCTTCGTGCGGAATACCCCGAACTTTTTCCTTCTACTTCTTAATTCTCGGGACGAGAATTTTTGTTAGTAGAGGAGATTTGTAACACCCCCAGTGGTTAACTACAGTAATCACCCTTTTGATTATGCCAAGTCAGCATGATCAACAGTGATGATCATTATTTGCATCATTGCATTTCAACTTCTAAGTCAAATTCAAAATTTTAAATGAAAGTGAAAATAAAAGTTGTTTAAACACATAAACTAAAATGTCAGATAAATAACAAATATTCCAGAGGCTATTCTAAAATTGAAACCAACCTCTGGAATGGAAAAGTGACTCGAACAACCTCAAAGAGTGGATAAAGATAATATAATAACCATTATTAAATCTAAAAAATATGAAATTATATTTTGTCCAAACTAATTTTAGGTGTTAGGGAATAATACACTGGTATTTATGAACTAGGTCTCATGTTTACAAAAACCATTTTGAGGCTAGCTATTTACTAAACAGAGAAAAGGGAATAAATAAAAGAAAAAGATAAAAGAAAAACAGAACAAACAAAAAAAAATGAAGAAGAGAGAAAAGCCCCCCCCCCCCCCCACGGCCCAACTGGGCCACCGGCCCACCCCCCCTATTTGGCCTCCCTGGAGACCCAAACCCTAATCCCCACCCACCCCACCGACAGATCCCCCCCACTCGCTCGCTCCCCTTCCCCCCCCGATCCAGAGCCGGATCGGGCCAGCCCCGCTCGGCTGCCCGCGCCCGCGCTCGCCGAGCCGCCCGGCGCTCGACGCCCCGAGCGACGAGCGCGACCGCGCCCGACCCGCTCGACGCCTCCCCCGACACGTCGCCTACCGCCGTCGCCGCACCGTCGCCGCGTTCCCCCTCGCGGACCACGCCGTCGTCCCCGCGCCCGCTGCCCGTGCCCTACAACGCCGGTGGGCCTCGGCCTCGGCCTCCCTCCCTCGAGCGCGCACCCCACCCCGCGCCCGGCCGCGCCCGATCGCCCTGTCGCGCTCGCCCGCGTCTCCTGCTCACCGCGCGTGCGCGCTCGCCCGGCTGCTCGCGCATGCACACGCGCCGCCTGCCGCTCCCTCGCCGTCGCCGCGCTCCTGCCGTCGCCGAGCGCACGCGCGCGCCCGCGCAGCGCCGCACGCGCGCCCGTCGCCCGCGCCGCCCGTGGCCCTGGGTCACCGCCAGGTGGGGCCCCCGCCCCCCTGAGCCACTGGCCGGGGGCCAAGCCCCCCCTGGCCCGCTGACAAACGGGCCCCGCCCGAAAACTTTTAAATAAAAGAAATAAAAAAGAAAAATAAATAAATAAATAATTAATTAATTAGTTAAATAATTATTAAACTCTGTTTATATTAATTTAATTTAATTAATTAGTTAATTAATTGTTAATCAAATAATTAACCCTAATTAACCAGACAGCCTATGACAGGTGGACCCACATGTCAGGATGCCTGCTGACGTCATGCTGACGTCAGCATACACTGTTTTGGATAATGTTCTGGATAATTTGAATTTAATAAATAATAAATTCCAGAAAATTAATAAAAACTTTAGAAAATCATATAAATAATCCGTAACTCAGATCGAAAAACTTTGTAAATGAAAGTTGCTCAGAACGACGAGAAGAATCTGAATACGCGCTCGTTCGTCCGTCACGCGTCCCTAACATATCCGAACTTGCAAACGTTCCCCTCTTATCCTCTGTCCGATAATTCCAAAGACCGGGAAATAACGTCAGATATTCTCCCGCTCCGTCTGTTACGTGTGATGCTGCGTTAGACTAACCTAGCATCGTGTATCGTATTTGTCATGCTCATGTTTGCTTATATTATACTGTTTCCTCCCCTCTTCTCTCTCGGTAGCCCCCGACCCCGACGTCGTCCCGAGACCGACGCAGCCCGGATCCCGAAGACACCATAGACGACCTTGCCCTTGCCGCCGAGCAACCAGGCAAGCCCCCCCCTTTATCATCCCGATATCGCCCATTCTAATTTCCCATGCTTGCATTAGAATTGCTGCTGCTACTGCTTTACCTATTCTGATGCTAGCCTGTTTATTGTAACCTGCTGTTGATAATTACTGCATATCCTAAACTGCTTAGTTTAGGCTGGGTAGAGACCTATCAGTGACCCAATTATCCCGACTGCCGCGCTGGATCGTCAGAAGACCCGATCAATGGGATTGAGACCAGGACCGACACCGCACATCACCCCCCTATGTTGTAACGACACTGCAGCGTTACTATCGAGTGCGAGGGTGAAAACCTCTTGTAGCACTTCTGATGTTAACTTATAGAGTAGCTATTTGGTCGTGGTATCGAGGGTGATTCCTCCTTCACCGCTTCCGATAACGAGCGTCGTACAACACCTCAAGTGTGGACCAGTGAGGGTGATTCCTCCGAGTTCACCTTGACGGATACATCGAGTGGGAATTCAATGAGGGTGATACCTCGGATTCCCTGATGTTATGGACACACGGACTTGGACTTTACAATGTTACTTGGAAAGGCGGGTCGACCCTGAGGGGTACCCGCGTGTGATGTGAAGACGGGTGGCCTGTATGGTGCCCGAGTGTTGAATACGAGGCGTGGCCGGGCATTCATGGCCCTTGCCGCAAGTCCTCGAGACGGGGCGACGGGGTCACATTTCGTGAGTCTCTGCTCGTTTTCCGCAAGCCCCTAGTCCACTTACGATTTGGATATTTGATCCGAGCAGGCCTCTGGTCTGATAGCACTAACCATCACGTGGGCATAGTATGGACGTTCGCATCGTATGCATCAGCCGAAAGCTTGTCAGATGTCCAGTTCAGCAGTGGGCATGGAGTGATTGGCGCCATCATATACAGAGGTGGTGCTTGGATCTGGGCCATGCACGCAACGACCCGGAGGGCGAGGGGCGATGGCCAAGACCCCCTTGCTCTTAGGATGTAGACCGGCGGGGACCTCTTGCTGAGCCGTAGGAAGGGTTGCGATGTGTCGTTTGGCCGAGGTCGGGCATGACCAGGAAAGTGTGTCCGGCCGAAGTTAACGAGCGGGTTGGGTAAGTTGGTGCACCCTGCAGGGAAGAACACTTCTATCGATAGCCGGTCCTAGGTAAAGGACAACTCGGAGTTGTATCCTGATTGATACAATTTAGAACTGGATACCTATGATGAGACCTGTATATATGGCTCTGGGATTGCTTCTCGCAGGGAGTCGAGAAGGGATCTCAGGACGAGGTTGATGACTGTATGGCTCTGGATTGCTTTCTCGCAGGGAGTCGAGAAAGGATCTCAGGATGAGGTTGATATTATTACTGTACATATATGGTATTGTTCTACTCTCTTCTAATGCTGCAAGACCGTGAAGATGCTAGTCTTCGATAGGATCGGCCTTCTCTCTATTTTGGCATTTCTGCAGCCCAGTCCACATATACAGCCTCCACTTGATAATGTTGCATATGTAGTGTAGATCCTTGCTTGCTGAGTACTTCTGAGTACTCACGGTTGTTGTTTTCCTTTTTCTCCCCATATCAGTTTGACGTGACCAGAGGACGGAGCCCCCTGAGACAGATGCCCTGACGATCGCTACTACTACTACCCAGAGGATGGATACTACTACGAGTTGACTGACGACCAGGAGTAGGATCGAAGGGTCCCAGGCAGGAGGCCTTCGCCTTTCGATCGTAGTGTTTATTTTGCCCCGCCTTTCAAAGGCCTTTTGTTTCTATTTCATATCTGTACTCAGATATCTGTGCTTCCGCTGACGCTTGTTCGCAAGCTTATGTATTCGAGCCCTCGAGGCCCCTGGCTGTGATATAAGTGTATGACTTTATTTATGTTTTAGAGTTGTGTTGTGATATCTTCCCGTGAGTCCTTAGGCTTGATCGTGTGCATTTGCGTGTATGATTAGCGCGCGATTAAGGCGGGGCGTCACACATACTTTCCCATGAACCCGTAAGCCGCCGTAATAGCCATCCATTTACGGATGACGTTTAACAAACCCCAAAGTTCATGAATCAAGCATGAAGAAACTCGATACTCTCATGGTCTGAGGAATCATGCAAACATATAACCATCTCTGTGTTATTAACCAAAACTTGTGACGAATGTATCTATAGCATAACATCAATCGGGTCGATTCAACACAAATGTTCTTCTAACATTTGTGCCCTCAAAGTTGCTGGCATAGACATGCCTATGATTGGGAAAACATATCATCATGCAACACCTGAGCTAGTCTTAGAGGCATGACTAGGAATACATTTTACCGTTTATATTCCACACGTGCACATGGGTTTCCCCAGAGCCTTTATGGATATACGGGCTCGGGAACCACAGCAGTTATAGCATGGAACATAAAACTAATTATGAACACGGAGATAAATAATAACATTATTATTGCCTCTAGGGCATATCTCCTACAATCCGGCCCTGGAGCATCAGCCGAAGCAGCCCAGCAGTCAAAGCTACACGGCCCGGACATTCGGCCCAGGCCCCGGACATCCAGCCCGACACGGCTCGGACATCCGGCCCCCTCGCCCGGAAATCCGGCACTCTTCACGAACCGAACCGGCACTACCCTGGACATCCAGCCCCCTGCCCCAGACATCCGGCACCCCTAGAAGCCCCGGACATCCGTACCGTGACCCCGGACATTGGCCCATGTCTGCCAACAGTGAAAGGGCCAAAGTCCATGTACCCCTTCGCGCCCCTAGACTATATATACTCCTTCCCCTCACGTTTTAGGGTTAGCAAAGTGATAGCTCATTTTTATGTGAGCTTTGCTCCTATCCTCCTCTTGAGAGAGAGAGACCACCACTCCCATGGAGTTCAAGACCTCCATGTGAGGATGTGAGAAGATCCTGCGGGATTCAGACCCGCAAGGGAAGATCCATCTCGGATTCAAGACCTCAACTCCTCAAGGATTGGGATGAACTAGCTACCTTTTGTAGTCCATTGTTGGATTTGGATCGTGTATCTCTTCGTGTGTACGTGGATCTAGCACATGTGTGATCGTTTCTCGTTGATTTGAGTTTTCCTCTCGTTTCCCCTCGTGTGTTCATCGTTTCTTCGTGGGATTGCTCCAATCGTGAAACATCGGCCCCTAGGGTTCCACCGTACATCATCTTGGTATCTTTAGCCACATTGATCACGATTTTGGAGCCTTCTCCCTTGTTTTCTAGCCTAATTTGTGTGTTTGTCCCAATTTTGAAAATACCACAAAAATAGCCCTCCCAAATTTTTTTGTGATTTGTTGGTGTGATGAGTGTTGTGGATTGATCCGTGGATTTGATGTGTTACTCGTAGATCTAGCTTGCCCCAATTTTTCCCCCAATTCATCCATGAAATCCTCTGAATTTTGACCGCAATTTTCTTTTTCCCACGAGACCACCGAGTTCACATGGATTTTGGAGCCCGGACATCCGGCGTGGCCCCCGGACATCCGACCGACAGCCCGGACATCCGGCCTCCGCACACCAAACTTCATCCACCACTCCTTGTTCCGCCTAATTTCGCCAATTTTGACCGTGTTTCCACCAATACTTATGCATACACCACCGCTTTCCGCTCCATTCATTGCTTACCGGCTCCAACCTCCGACAATTTTGACACGTTTGTTTTGAGAACTTGAGTTGGGTTTCCGTTTCACCACCCGCTTTCCGCTCCATTCATTGTTATCGGCTACTTAGGGACGGTTCACCACCGACGTCACCACCGCTCATCTTCGTCATCGACAAGGACCACTTCACCATTTTGACACCTAACCGTAAGCAAGAACGGTGACCTCTATATCATCTTGGTATCGTGGTAACTCATCATTGTACATTCATTCTTGCCATTGCATTTTCACACATAGCCCATTTTGCATCACTTTCTACTGAGACTAGCCATTGAGTATTGCAACAACGTTATTTGTGCACATTAGTGATCATCGTCCATTGCATATATCATATCATCTTGGTATCATCTTATCAGCAATAGTGCAACATTTCGGTTCGCATACACAATAGCTATCTTGGTTCATGAAGTTGTGCATAAGTGGCCAAAGAAAGAGGTCAAGAGAAAGAGCCAAAAGCTTTTAAGCAAGAGAAAGATAAGCAAAGAGTTTAAGAAAGAACCATAGCATCATACTACATTAAGATTGTCATAATCGATCATCTTGGATCAATCACTGGAACATCATACACATATAGCATACTTGGGATAGGAAGTCTTGCATTTTGTTTGTTGGTTGTGCACAAGTCTCGTATCCGCCTAGTTGTGCAATCGTGCTAGCGTCTCTCTAGAGTTGTGAAACAAGGAATTTTCATGGTTTCCACATTCTGAGCACGTTCCTTGGTTGCACAACCCCATTTATCTATCCGTGTGCCACATATTGCTTGGTCTACTTGTTGCATTTGCAAATTTGCGAATCTCTTCCAACATTATTTGAATCTCGCTAACAATAGCATAAATTTGTGCAACCATCCTCACCAAGCTCCACCAAAGCTTTATTTTTGTAGGTGTGAGAAATTGACGAGATACGGTACCAATTATGCTATTTCCTTGCTACACTATTGAGTGATCATTGATCCATTCTCAACATCGGTCAAGGTACATTTGGTATAGTCCTTTTTTTCTTCCACTCACATATTTGTTGAGATGATGGATAGGCCAACTACTTCTTCGAATCCACTCTTCATCAAGCAAGATGACGACTCGAACACCTGCGTCACAAGAACTACCTTCGACGCACAAAGAGCTTTGCATCACGAACAACAAGCATTGAGTGACCGCATCGACAACCTCGCCACCGACTTGCGACAATTCGAACAACGTACAAGAGACTACTTCGACAACAAGCTTGACGCACAAAAAGAGGAGAGCAATGCAAGGATGAACGAGATCCGCCCTTGTTGCTAAACCGTTCTTCTACATCTTCGTCATATTCAAGACAGAGCCACCCGTCGACATTCTTCACAATCTTCTTCGGATGAAAGTCCTCCTCGAGCTCGTCTGCTCTTCGCCAAGACATGAAGTTCATCAAGCTCCACTAATCCATTCCATGGCAACTGTTTACAAGTGTTGGGGAACGTTGCATGGAAAACAAAAAATTTCTACGCAAACGCAAGATCTATCCATGGAGTGCATAGCTGGCGAAGAGGGGAGAGCATCTTCATACCCTTGAAGATCGCTAAGCGGAAGCGTTTATCAACGCGGTTGATGTAGTCGTACACCTTCACGATGCGTCCCGATCAAGTACCGAACGTACGGCACCTCGTGTTCAGCACCCGTTAGCTCAATGACGTCCTCGCCTTCTCGATCCAGCAAGAGAGGCGAAGTAGTAGATGAGTTCCGGCAGCACGACGGCGTGGTGACGGTGTTAGTGAAGAACAATCTCGCAAGGCTTTGCCAAGCACAACGGAAACTATGACGGAGGATAAAACTAGAGGGGACGGGGTTGCCGGCACACGGGTTGGTGAATCTTGATGTGTCTGGGTGCTAGCCCTGCCCTCCTATTTATATGTTGAGCCCGTGGTCGAAAACTTGGAGTAAAAGCCTCGTCAAAGTCGGTTTGCCCCGAAAAGCAAGAGTCCTTCTCGGACTCCAGGACCAGACGCCAGGGTCCCTGGCATCTGGGCCCCCTGGCCTCCGCAAAACTTCTTTTGCACCTTCCAAAAGCCTCGTGGGCTTTACCCCTTGGCCCAAATAAAGTGTTCTCGTACCCGAACATTTCGGGAAACATCCGAAACCCCTTCGGTGAATTGGAACCTTTCTGGAAGTCAAACACTATTATCCCATGTATCAATCTTACCTCGGACCATTCCAGAGCTCCTCGTCATGTCCATGATTGGCAGGGCCGGATTTGGGGACACAATATATTCCCAGAAATTAACCCTCGTGCGATCACCAGCCCAGGATTACTGTTACTGGTGGACACATCCTTGTTACCGTCGCCGCCCCGTCGCCGCGTTCCCCCTCGCCGGACCACGCCGTCGTCCCCGCGCCCGCTGCCCGTGCCCTACAACGCCGGTGAGGCCTCGGCCTCGGCCTCCCTCCCTCGCGCGCGCACCCCACCCCGCGCCCCGGCCGCGCCCGCATCGCCCTCGTCGCGCTCCGCCCGCGTCCCTGCCTCACCGCGCGTGCGCGCTCGCCCGCGCCTGCTCGCGCATGCACACGCGCCCGCGCTGCCGCTCCCATCGCCGTCGCCGCGCTCCTGCCGTCGCCGCGCGCGCGCGCGCGCCCGCGCCAGCGCCGCACCGCGCGCCCGTCGCCCGCGCCCGCCCGTGGCCCCTGGGTCACCGCCAGGTGGGGCCCCCGCCCCCCTGAGCCACTGGCCGGTGGGCCAAGCCCCCCCTGGCCCGCTGACAAACGGGCCCCGCCCGAAAACTTTTAAATAAAAGAAATAAAAAGAAAAATAAATAAATAAATAATTAATTAATTAGTTAAATAATTATGCTAATTAACTCTGTTTATATTAATTTAATTTAATTAATTAGTTTAATTAATTGTTAATCAAATAATTAACCCTAATTAACCAGACAGCCTATGACAGGTGGGACCCACATGTCAGGATGCCTGCTGACGTCATGCTGACGTCAGCATACACTGTTTTGGATAATGTTCTGGATAATTTGAATTTAAATAAATAATAAATTCCAGAAAATTAATAAAAACTTTAGAAAATCATATAAAATAATCCGTAACTCAGATCGAAAAACTTTGTACATGAAAGTTGCTCAGAACGACGAGACGAATCTGAATACGCGCTCCGTTCGTCCGTCACGCGTCCCTAACTATCCGAACTTGCAACCGTTCCCCTCTTATCCTCTGTCCGATAATTCCAAAGACCCGGGAAATAACGTCAGATATTCTCCCGCTCCGTCTGTTACGTGTGATGCTGCGTTAGACTACCCCTAGCATCGTGTATCGTATTTGTCATGCTCATGTTTGCTCTATATTTATACTGTTTCCTCCCCCTCTTCTCTCTCGGTAGCCCCCGACCCCGACGTCGTCCCCGAGACCGACGCAGCTCCGGATCCCGAAGACACCATAGACGACCTTGCCCTTGCCGCCGAGCAACCAGGCAAGCCCCCCCCTTTTTATCATCCCGATATCGCCCATTCTAATTTCCCATGCTTGCATTAGAATTGCTGCTGCTACTGCTTTACCTATTCTGATGCATAGCCTGTTTATTGTAACCTGCTGTTGATAATTACCTGCATATCCTAAACTGCTTAGTTTAGGCTGGGTAGAGACCTATCAGTGACCCCACTTATCCCGACTGCCGCGCTGGATCGTCAGAAGACCCGATCAATGGGATTGAAGACCAGGACCCGACACCGCACATCACCCCCCTTAGTTGTAACGACACTGCAGCGTTACTATCGAGTGCCGAGGGTGAAACCTCTTGTAGCACTTCTGATGTTAACTCTATAGAGTAGCTATTTGGTCGTGGTCATCGAGGGTGATTCCTCCTTCACCGCTTCCGATAACGACGCTGTCGTACAACACCTCAAGTGTGGACCCAGTGAGGGTGATTCCTCCGAGTTCACCTTGACGGATACATCGAGTGGGAATTCAATGAGGGTGATACCTCGGATTCCCTGATGTTATGGACACACGGATACTTGGACTTTACAATGTTACTTGGAAAGGCGGGTCGACCCTGAGGGGTACCCGCGTGTGATGTGAAGACGGGTGGCCTGTATGGTGCCCGAGTGTTGAATACGAGGCGTGGCCGGGCATTCATGGCCCTTGCCGCAAGTCCTCGAGACGGGGCGACGGGGTCACATCTTTCGTGAGTCTCTGCTCGTTTTCCGCAAGCCCCTAGTCCACTTACGATTTGGATATTTGATCCGAGCAGGCCTCTGGTCTGATAGCACTAACCATCACGTGGGCATAGTATGGACGTTCTGCATCGTATGCATCAGCCGAAAGCTCTGTCAGATGTCCAGTTCAGCAGTGCGGCATGGAGTGATTGGCGCCATCCATATACAGAGGTGGTGCTTGGATCTGGGCCATGCACGCAACGACCCGGAGGGCGAGGGGCGATGGCCAAGACCCCCTTGCTCTTAGGATGTAGACCGGCGGGGACCTCTCTGCTGAGCCGTAGGAAGGGTTGCGATGTGTCGTTTGGCCGAGGTCGGGCATGACCCAGGAAAGTGTGTCCGGCCGAAGTTAATCGAGCGTGTTGGGTAAGTTGGTGCACCCCTGCAGGGAAGAACACTTCTATCGATAGCCGGTCCTACGGTAAAGGACACTCGGAGTTGTATCCTGATTGATACAATTTAGAACTGGATACCTATGATGAGACCTGTATATATGGCTCTGGGATTGCTTCTCGCAGGGAGTCGAGAAGGGATCTCAGGACGAGGTTGATGACTGTATGGCTCTGGGATTGCTTTCTCGCAGGGAGTCGAGAAAGGATCTCAGGATGAGGTTGATATTATTACTGCTACATTATATGGTATTGTTCTACTCTCTTCTACTGCTGCAAGACCGCTGAAGATGCTAGTCTTCGATAGGACTAGGCCTTCTCTCTATTCTGGCATTTCTGCAGCCCAGTCCACATATACAGCCTCCACTTGATAATGTTGCATATGTAGTGTAGATCCTTGCTTGCTGAGTACTTCTGAGTACTCACGGTTGCTTTGTTTTCCTTTTTCTCCCCATATCAGTTTGACGTGACCAGAGGACGGAGCCCCCTGAGACAGATGCCCTGACGATCGCTACTACTACTACCCAGAGGATGGATACTACTACGAGTTGACTGACGACCAGGAGTAGGATCGAAGGGTCCCAGGCAGGAGGCCTTCGCCTTTCGATCGTAGTGTTTTATTTTGCCCCGCCTTTCTAAAGGCCTTTCTGTTTCTATTTCATATCTGTACTCAGATATCTGATGCTTCCGCTGACGCTTGTTCGCAAGCTTATGTATTCGAGCCCTCGAGGCCCCTGGCTTGTAATATAAAGCTTGTATGACTTTATTTATGTTTTAGAGTTGTGTTGTGATATCTTCCCGTGAGTCCTTAGGCTTGATCGTGTGCATTTGCGTGTATGATTAGCGCGCGATTAAGCCGGGGCGTCACACATACTTTCCCATGAACCCGTAAGCCGCCGTAATAGCCATCCATTTACGGATGACGTTTAACAAACCCCAAAGTTCATGAATCAAGCATGAAGAAACTCGATACTCTCATGGTCTGAGGAATCATGCAAACATTAACCATCTCTGTGTTATTAACCATAAACTTGTGACGAATGTATCTCATAGCATAACATCAATCGGGTCGATTCAACACAAATGTTCTTCTAACATTTGTGCCCTCAAAGTTGCTGGCATAGACATGCCTATGATTGGGAAAACATAATCATCATGCAACACCTGAGCTAGTCTTAGAGGCATGACTAGGAATACATTTTACCGTTTATTATTCCACACGTGCACATGGGTTTTCCCCAGAGCCTTTATGGATATACGGGCTCGGGAACCACAGCAGTTATAGCATGGAACATAAACCTAATTATGAACACGGAGATAAATAATAACATTTATTATTGCCTCTAGGGCATATCTCCTACAATCCGCCCCTGGAGCATCAGCCGAAGCAGCCCAGCAGTCAAAGCTACACGGCCCGGACATTCGGCCCAGGCCCCGGACATCCAGCCCGACACCGGCTCGGACATCCGGCCCCCTCGCCCGGAAATCCGGCACTCTTCACAGAACCGAACCGGCACTACCCTGGACATCCAGCCCCCTGCCCCAGACATCCGGCACCCCCTAGAAGCCCCGGACATCCGTACCGTGACCCCCGGACATCTGGCCCATGTCTGCCAACAGTGAAAGGGCCAAAGTCCATGTACCCCTTCGCGCCCCTAGACTATATATACTCCTTCTCCCTCACGTTTTAGGGTTAGCAAAGTGATAGCTCATTTTTATGTGAGCTTTGCTCCTATCCTCCTCTTGAGAGAGAGAGACCACCACTCCCATGGAGTTCAAGACCTCCATGTGAGGATGTGAGAAGATCCTGCGGGATTCAAGACCCCGTCAAGGGAAGATCCATCTCGGATTCAAGACCTCAACTCCTCACGGATTGGGATGAACTAGCTACCTTTTGTATCGTCCATTGTTGGATTTGGATCGTGTATCTCTTCGTGTGTACGTGGATCTAGCACATGTGTGATCGTTTCTCGTTGATTTGAGTGTTTCCTCTCGTTTCCCCTCGTGTGTTCATCGTCTTCTTCGTGGGATCTGCTCCAATCGTGAAACATCGGCCCCTAGGGTTCCACCGTACATCATCTTGGTATCTTTAGCCACATTGATCACGATTTTGGAGCCTTCTCCCTTTGTTTTCTAGCCTAATTTTGTTGTGTTTTGTCCCAATTTTGAAAATACCCACAAAAATAGCCCTCCCAAATTTTTTTGTGATTTGTTGGTGTGATGATGTTTTGTTGGATTGATCCGTGGATTTGATGTGTTACTCGTAGATCTAGCTTGCCCCAATTTTTCCCCCAATTCCATCCATGAAATCCTCTGAATTTTGACCCGCAATTTTCTTTTTCCCACGAGATCCACCGAGTTCATCATGGATTTTGGAGCCCGGACATCCGGCCCGTGGCCCCCGGACATCCGACCCGACAGCCCGGACATCCGGCCTCCCGCAGCACCACTTCATCCACCACTCCTTGTTCCGCCTAATCTTCGCCAATTTTGACCGTGTTTCCACCAATACTTATGCATACCACCACCGCTTTCCGCTCCATTCATTGCTTACCGGCTCCAACCTCCGACAATTTTGACACGTTTTGTTCTTTGAGAACTTGAGTTGCGGTTTCCGTTTCCACCACCGCTTTCCGCTCCATTCATTGCTTATCGGCTACTTAGGGACGGTTCACCACCGACGTCACCACCGCTCATCTTCGTCATCGACATGGACCACTTCACCATTTTGACACCTAACCGTAAGCAAGAACGGTGACCTCTATATCATCTTGGTATCGTGGTAACTCATCATTGTACATTCATTCTTGCCATTGCATTTATCACACATAGCCCATTTTGCATCACTTTCCTACTTGAGACTAGCCATTGAGTATTGCCAACAACGTTATTTGTGCACATTAGTGATCATCGTCCCATTGCATATATCATATCATCTTGGTATCATCTTATCAGCACTAGTGCAACATTTTCGGTTCCGCATACACAATAGCTATCTTGGTTCATGAAGTTGTGCATAAGTGGCCAAAGAAAGAGGTCAAAGAGAAAGAGCCAAAAGCTTTTAAGCAAGAGAAAGATAAGCAAAGAGCTTTTAAGAAAGAACCATAGCATCATACTACATTAAGATTGTCATACTCGATCATCTTGGATCATATCACTGGAACATCATACATATAGCATACTTGGGATAGGAAGTCATTGCATTTTTGCTTTGTTGGTTGTGCACAAGTCTCGTATCCGCCTATTGTGCAATCGTGCTAGCGTCTCTCTAGAGTTGTGAAACAAGAGAATTTTCCATGGTTTCCACATTCTGAGCACGTTCCTTGGTTGCACAACCCCATTTATCTATCCGTGTGCCACATATTGCTTGGTCTACTTGTTGCATTTGCAAATTTGCGAATCTCTTCCAACATTATTTGAATCTCGCTAACATTAGCATAAATTTTGTGCAACCATCCTCACCAAGCTCCACCAAAAGCTTTATTTTTGTAGGTGTGAGAAATTGACGAGATACGGTACCAATTATGCTATTTCCTTGCTACACTATTGAGTGATCATTGATCCATTCTCAACATCGGTCAAGGTACATTTGGTATAGTCCTTTTCCTTTCTTCCACTCACATATTTGCTTGAGATGATGGATAGGCCAACTACTTCTTCGAATCCACTCTTCATCAAGCAAGATGACGACTCGAACACCTGCGTCACCAAGAACTACCTCTTCGACGCACAAAGAGCTTTGCATCACGAACAACAAGCATTGAGTGACCGCATCGACAACCTCGCCACCGACTTGCGACAATTCGAACAACGTACAAGAGACTACTTCGACAACAAGCTTGACGCACAAAAAGAGGAGAGCAATGCAAGGATGAACGAGATCCGCGCCTTGTTGCTCAACCGTTCTTCTACATCTTCGTCATATTCAAGACAGAGCCACCCAAGTCGACATTCTTCACAATCTTCTTCGGATGAAAGTCCTCCTCGAGCTCGTCTGCATCTTCGCCAAGACCATGAAGTTCATCAAGCTCCACTAAATCCATTCCATGGCAACTGTTTACAAGTGTTGGGGAACGTTGCATGGAAAACAAAAAATTTCTACGCACACGCAAGATCTATCCATGGAGATGCATAGCTGCGAGAAGGGGAGAGCATCTTCATACCCTTGAAGATCGCTAAGCGGAAGCGTTTATCAACGCGGTTGATGTAGTCGTACACCTTCACGATGCGTCCCGATCAAGTACCGAACGTACGGCACCTCCGTGTTCAGCACACGTTAAGCTCAATGACGTCCTCGCCTTCTCGATCCAGCAAGAGAGGCGAAGTAGTAGATGAGTTCCGGCAGCACGACGGCGTGGTGACGGTGTTAGTGAAGAACAATCTCCGCAAGGCTTTGCCAAGCACAACGGAAACTATGACGGAGGATAAACTAGAGGGGACGGGGTTGCCGGCACACGGGTTGGTGAATCTTGATGTGTCTTGGGTGCTAGCCCTGCCCCTCTATTTATATGTTGAGCCCTGGGGTCGAAACTTGGAGTAAAAGCCTCGTCAAAGTCGGTTTGCCCCGAAAAGCAAGAGTCCTTCTCGGACTCCAGGACCAGACGCCAGGGTCCCTGGCATCTGGCCCCCTGGCCTCCGCAAAACTTCCTTTTGCACCTTCCAAAAGCCTCGTGGGCTTTACCCCTTGGCCCAAATAAAGTGTTCTCGTACCCGAACATTTCGGGAAACATCCGAAACCCCTTTCGGTGAATTCCGGAACCTTTCTGGAAGTCAAACACTATTATCCCATGTATCAATCTTTACCTCCGGACCATTCCAGAGCTCCTCGTCATGTCCATGATTGTCAGGGCCGGATTTCGGGGACACAATATATTCCCAGAAATTAACCCCTCGTGCGATCACCAGCCCAGGATTACTGTTACTGGTGGACACATCCTTGTTACAGATTACCAAGTTATTACAAGAGTTGAATACAAGACCATAAAGGTCCAATGATACAACAATGATGTCTGGTAGTGGATGACAGAATTAACTCGTGGTTCTCTAACGTCGATGGGGCTCCATTCCCACAGGAACAGCTGACCCGGATAATTCCTATCCGCATGGCTGCTATCCTAGGGTCCGCACGGTCGTCGCTGTGGTACTCCTCGTAGAAATCCTGACCTGGCCAAGTAAATAGCCAGGGACAAGCCTGTGAGTACGTTGGAATGTACTCGCAAACATTATGAACAAAAGATATACCGAATGCAGCAGTTCAAATATAAGATCATGATGAACCAAACTTTATGCGTATGCTCATGCTGGACTATATAAAAGGCATGCTGACAGGAATTAAATCATGGCATGATAAAATATTAGCATGTGCAAATAAATGGATATATAAAAATGTTAGTGATAAACATGGATAGTTAAAGGAAAATAACATAAAAGAAATGCCGGTTGGATGTCTAAAGTGACACCATGGTAGGTCTTGAAGAGAAATGCCAAACGGGTGTCTAAAAGAGAAGTTGGACGAGACAGGACCATCCGAGAACTCAGGCGACGCCACGAGAGGTCTTGAAGAGAAATGCCAGTCGGGTGTCAAGTGACGCCACGGTCGGACTTGAAAAGAAATGCCAATCGGGTGTCCACAAGAGTAGTGGCGTGATAAACCGCCTGTTAACTCGAGAGACGCCACGAGAGGCCTTGAAAATAAAATTGAGTGCCCGGGGTAGTCTAGCCAGCCCCTGAGACACTCAGGAAAAATAAAATAAGAGAAACGGGTTAGTCCACAATAATATGCATAACCACAGTAATATTCACAACAATAGTATTCAAAAATAGCCATGACAGTGTTAGAGATGATAACAACATCCTGCAAAATAGTTCATGCTCAAGTTAATTATTTTCCTCCGGAGACCGACACTTGACCAACCCAGACTGTAGCCCTTAACCGCGGACATGGCTATTCGAATAGGTTTAAACTCTGCAGAGGGTGTACTCTTTACCCACAAGTAAAGGATTTCTTTAGTCAGCACCGTGACACTGACTAATTCCCATTACGGTCTTTGGGTTGAAAACACACCTGACTAGCACACACCAGATTAACTTTCCGGATGCCAGGAATCACCCAAAGCATCATTCAAGAAAAACTCTGAGACGGAGAGACCAACGTCCTACATGGGATCACTATTAATACGCGCGGATTCCAAGGGGTGCCCCCCTCTCAGTCACAACTGGAAACACCCATGCCCCCTGTCCCGATGACAAGATTTAGTCCCGGATCCCAGGGAAACCCTCATCATGGCCCTCTGTACGGTGTGTGCACGGAAAGGGGTTAGCAACTTACTGGACCGCACCCTACCTGTGGCAGGGACAAGTGGTAGCACGAATCAAGTATGGGGGTTACTGGTGACAAGACTCGACCTATGGTCGTCTCAGGAGGCTTATGTTGCCTGCAACGGTCAGCACAACAAAGTATTCTTTGAACAGCAATACCAACAGGGCCACAACCCTTGCATGCTCCAACATGCATGACAAACAAGACGTGATCATGCTCCAACGTGATCACCCTTCTACCGGTAACAGTATTTCTCTTATGCCTGCTCCAGCAAGTTAGTCATGACCAGCACACGATGCACGGTACGATGAAACATGCCAACTCTATATGCATGCCAATTTTTATTTGAATTCAACAGAAGCATGGTTCAATTATTCCTGCAATCAAATAACTATGCAATCACCATATCAAGTGTTCAATATGCTTGCCTTGAGCATGCAGAAGTATTGGGTGCACTCCAAAAGTTTGAGAATTTTATCTTCCCTCCATTTCCTATTTTAAAAAATATTTAAATTACCATTTGAAACAAAAACAGTGCTAAAAAGTGTTTCAAATACTTTTGAAATAATTACTAAAATAAACTAGATGAAAATTTCAAATACCAGAAAAAGAATCAAATTATTTGGAGTTCATATGATTTACCTAGAGAGTTTCTAGGCTGAAACAATTGATTAAAAGGACTATTTAATTGACCTAGTAGACATAATGCTTAGGAAAAATTATCACCTAATCTAGATTAATAGAGCATATTTTTATGAGACTGTAGGAATTTGAATCACTGGATTTGGATATGAAACGGACACAGTAGAATTATCAGAATATATGCTGAAAATGAAAAAGGGAAAGAACAGTGATGCGCCCTGAGCGCTGAAAAGCAGACCGGCGCCACAGGGCCGGCCCAGCTGCTCAGTCGCGCCTGTAGAGAGACGAGGAGAGGCTGGCGACCAGGCCCCACTTGTCGGGTTTGACCGGTTCGTCGTCTCCCTTTCGCGAAAGAGCAGAGCGGGCGTCCCGGTGATCGTCGCCGGCGAACGACGGCGAATCTTGGCGATATGAGCCCACCGACATGCTCAAGTGGTCCTGGCGGTCCCTCCGGTACCCAGCACGGTCGGGGAGAGGGGTGGAGTCACCGGCGGCGAGGTTCCCCGAAAGGCTCTGGCGGCGGCGATTTGGTGCTTTTGCCAACGGTCGATCTCAGGTGAAATTAAGTGGTGGAACGGAGTCATGGAGTCGAGTGGAGGATGTAGGAGAAGAAATGGAGGAGGGGGAGGCTCTGGTGGCGTCGGATTTAACCGGAAGGTGACGGTGGCAGTGGTGGTCGAAGACGATGAGGACGGCCATCTCCGGTGGATTGGGTGCTCGGGGTAGCTCACGAGAGGGAGGAGAGGGGCTGATGGTGTTGGAAACATGCTCTGGTGGCCTCTTATAGGCGAAGCTTGATGGCTCCGCGGTTCCCGTGGATAAGCATGACGGCGGCGATCATTTATGGCGCCTCCGAGGCCGGTGAGACCGTTGCGAGGTCGGCGGAGTTAGGTGGGTGCGGTGGCCGCCCGGATTTATGCCAGTGACGCGCTGGTTGGCTCGGGATCGAGCCGCGTGTCTTGGGCGGTGGCTTGCCCGACACGGCGTTGGTCGTGGCCGGCGTGGGCGGCGGTGGTCGGCGCCAGAAGACAAGAGGGAGGGTCGGCGGGGTCGATGGGTTTCTGGTTGTGCTCCCTGGGGGGTTGCGAGGACTAGAGAGGTAGCAGGGGGCCGCGGCGGCTCGATGCCAGTGGCTGCGATACTCGCGCCCTGGCCGCGCTCTGGACACGCGCACCACCTGCTCGACTAAATGCCAGTGGCATCAACAGACATCCAAACAAGCTACAACTTAGCAGGAGGAAGCTTCTGACCATTAGAGGAATAATGGACATGCTGGTTTGGCTAAAGGGGCTAGAGTGCAATGCAATTTAGAAAGATGCCCAAATTCTATCATGAGCTCAAGGTGCTCGACAGAATGTTAGAGTGACCTAGGTGACTCTGATAGACATGTAATTTGGCAGGTGGAGGTCTCTTTAGAAGATAAATATAGTGGTGAAGTTGGTTTGGCAAAATGCAAAACTTTCTAGTGCAAGTTTGGGGAAATTTCAATTCTGGACAGAAAATGTAGGGGAATATTTGGTGAACTAAAAAGATTCCAATGGAGCTAAAATTTTGGACTTAAGGGTTTGGTTGTAAGAACTATGAGTGGGAAAAAATTTCAGGAATTACGGGGCAAGGAAAATTGGGGTTGTAGTAGAAACTCAAATACTGGACAGAATTGAAAAGAGATTGTTTCACTCAAAACTTTCAAAAGACAAAGTTTGGTTTTTGCATAAAAGTGATATGTAGGCATCACATGACCTCCCATAATTTTTGTGGAAATTAAAAAGAATTATTTAAATTGGTTGTTGTGCAACAGAGGCATTTAATGGTTGAAAAAGCTATTTAAAGAATTTTTTATGGCAGAGTTCTATTATGAAAATAATTCCTACTGCTATCCAAATATAGATGAAATGTTTTAACAAAACTAACAAGGCCACAATATTATTTTCAAAAATTTCTATATGAAGGGAAGAATTTTGAAATCAGAAAACAGAAAGGGTTCTGAAATAAAAGAAAGACCTAGTATAATTCAAAATTTTATTTCTAGCCAAATTTTTATTTAGTAAAAACATGATTAAATTTTTGGGGTGTTACAAACTCTAACCCCCTTAAGAAAATCTCGTCCTCGAGATTTGTTAGGTGGTCATGAAAATTTAACCCACCTTTCGAGGAAAATTTTCTTAGCCATTTAAAATAACCTGCTTAGTCATAGCTGACGAGGGGTCCTGATAATTGGTGTAACTACAGTGAGGCTCCAGTGCTGTTGTTCTACTGTGACTGTTACGACAAATTTGGAAAAAGTGTAAATTCCAAAATTTGCTTGCCGTGGTGTCTTGTGCCCACCAGGATCACCTTCCTAGTAGTTTCTTATTTTCCTAATTTTCTAAATATTCCAAAACTGACAAAAAATATTTTTGCAGATTTTTCGGAGTCCGTTTACTTACCGTATCACGTACCTCCATTTTTTCACGATTCTGGATTGTTCCGGAAGGTTTCTTTTATGTGTTCTTCCGGTGTCATGGTTTGGATAACATTACTTTCAACATTAATGGGCGTACCTGAGATATAATGTTTTATTCGTTGCCCATTAACAACCTTCGGGTTAGTACCTTCGGCATTATTTATTTTGATAGCTCCAGATCGATAAACCTCCTCGATAACATAGGGTCCTTCCCATTTGGAGAGGGGTTTTCCTGCTAAGAATCTGAAATGAGAGTTGTACAAAAGAATATATTCTCCAAATATGAACTCACGCTTTTGGATTCTTTTGTCATGCCATCTTTTAACTTTTTCTTTAAATAACTTGGCATTTTCATAGGCTTGGGTTCTCCATTCATCTAGTGAGCTAATATCAAATAACCTCTTTTCACCGGCAAGTTTGAAATCATAGTTGAGTTCTTTAATTGCCCAATATGCTTTATGTTCTAACTCAAGAGGTAAATGACAAGGTTTTCCATAAACCATTTTATAAGGAGACATACCCATAGGATTTTTATATGCTGTTCTATTAGCCCAAAGTGCATCATCTAACTTCTTAGACCAATTCTTTCGGGACCTATTGACAGTTTTTTTGTAATATTAATTTTATTTCTCTATTGCTAAGTTCAACTTGACCTCTAGACTGAGGGTGAGAAGGTGATGCAATTCTATGGTTAACATCATATTTAGCAAGCATTTTACGGAAAGCACCATGAATAAAGTGTGAACCACCATCAGTCATTAAATATCTAGGGACTCCAAACCTTGGGAAAATAACTTCCTTAAGCATTTTAATAGAGGTGTTGTGATTAGCACTACTAGTTGGAATAGCTTCTACCCACTTAGTAACATAATCAACAGCAACCAAAATATGTGTATACCCATTAGAGGAAGGAAAATGTCCCATCTAATCAAATCCCCAAACATCAAATGGTTCAACAGCAAGAGAATAATTCATAGGCATTTCCTGATGCTTACTAATATTACCAATTCTTTGACATTCATCACAAGATAAAACAAACTTACAGGCATCCTTGAAGATAGTAGGCCAATAAAACCCAAATTGCAATACCTTGTGAGCAGCTCTGTCTCCCGCATGATGTCCTCCATAAGCTTCGGAGTGACATTTCTGTAGGATTTGTTCCTGTTCATGCTTAGGTACACAACGTCTAATAATACTATCTACCCCTTCTTTATAAAGATGTGGGTCATCCCAAAAGTAATGGCTTAAATCATAGAAGATTTTTTTCTTTTGTTGGTATGTGAAGCTAGGTGGTATGTATTTAGCAACAATATAATTAGCATAGTCAGCATACCAAGGAGTGTTATGAGAAACATTTATTGAAGCTAACTGTTCATCAGGAAAGCTATCATTAATAGGTTGTGGGTCATCAAGAATATTTTCAAGCCTAGAGAGGTTATCAGCTACGGGGTTCTCAGCTCCCTTTCTATCAGTGATATGTAAGTCAAATTCTTGTAGCAAGAGAACACACCTAATGAGTCTAGGTTTAGCATCTTTCTTTTCCATAAGATATTTTATAGCAACATGATCGGTGTGAATAGTCACTTTAGAATCAACAATGTAGGATCTAAATTTATCAGAGGCAAACACAACTGCTAAAAATTCTTTTTCAGTAGTAGCATAATTTCGTTGGGCACTGTCTAGAGTTTTACTAGCATAATGGATAACATTTAGTTTCTAATCAACTCTTTGTCCTAGAACAACACCAACAGTATAATCACTAGCATCACACATAATTTCAAAAGGCAAGTTCCAATTAGGTGGTTGAACAATAGGTGCAGTAATTAAGGCTTTCTTGAGTGTTTCGAAGGCTTCTAAACAATCATCATCAAAAACAAAAGGAATATCCTTTTGCAAAAGGTTTGTAAGAGGCCTAGAAATTTTAGAAAAGTCTTTGATAAATCTCCTATAGAAACTAGCATGACCAAGGAAACTACGAATACCTTTGATATCCTTAGGACATGGCATTTTCTCAATTGCATCAACCTTGGCTTTGTCCACCTCAATACATCTTTCAGAAATTTTATGGCCCAAAACAATACCTTCATTAACCATAAAGTGGCACTTCTCCCAATTCAAGACAAGATTTGTTTGCTCACATCTTTGCAAAACTCGATCAAGATTGCTTAAACAATCATCAAAAGACTTCCCATAAACAGAAAAGTCATTCATGAAAGCCTCAACAATCTTTTTCACAAAAATCAGAGAATATAGCAGTCATACATCTTTGAAAGGTAGCAGGTGCATTGCATAAACCAAAAGGCATATGTCTATAAGCATAAGTTCCAAAAGGACAAGTAAAAGTGGTCTTTTCTTGATCAGGCTGAGAAACAGGTATTTGTGAAAAGCCAGAATATCCATCAAGGAAGCAAAAATGTGTGTGCTTAGATAATCTTTCTAGCATTTGATCAATAAAAGGCAAAGGATAATGATCTTTTCTAGTTGCTTTTTTTAATTTTCTAAAATCAATTACCATTCTATAGCCTGTGACAATTCTTTGTGGAATAAGTTCATTCTTATCATTAGGAACAATAGTAATACCTCCCTTCTTAGGGACACAATGAACATGACTTACCCATCTACAATCAGCTATAGGATAGATTATACCTGCTTCCAGGAGTTTCAATATTTCCGTCCTTACCACTTCTTTCATCTTCGGATTTAACCGACGTTGGTGATCAACAACGGGTTTGGCATCAGGTTCCATATTAATTTTGTGCTGACATAGAGTGGGACTAATGCCCTTAAGATCATCAAGAGTATATCCAATAGCAGCTCGGTGCTTCCTTAGAACTTTCAATAATCTTTCTTCTTCATGTTCTGAAAGGTTAGCACTAATAATAACAGGATATATCTTTTTTTCTCATCAAGATAAGCATATTTCAAAGTGTCTGGCAATTGCTTTAATTCAAACACAGGATCACCTTTAGGTGGAGGAGGACCTCCTAGAGTTTCATTAGGAAGATTGTGTTTAAGCAGAGGTTGTTGTTCAAACAAGATTCTATCTATTTCATTTCTTTCATGCATATGCAAATCATTTTCATGATCTAGCAAATATTGCTCTAAAGGATCAGTAGGAGGTACAACAATAGAAGCAAGATCAATAATTTCATCCTTACTAGGCAAATCTTTCTTATGAGGTTTTCTACTAAACTTAGAAAAATTAAACTCATGAGACTCATCACCAAAGCTAACACCGATAGTTTGTTTCTCACAATCTATTTTAGCATTAACGGTGTTCAAGAAAGGTCTACCAAAGATGATGTGACAAAAGTCATCTTGTGGGGAACCGAGAACAAGAAAATCAATAGGATATTTTACTTGCCCACACAAGACTTCAACATCTCTAACAATCCCAAGTGGTGTGATGGTGTCTCTATTAGCAAGTTTAATAGTAACATCTATGTCTTCTATCTCAGCGGGTGCTATGTCATTCATAATTTCTTGATATAAGGTAAAAGGAATAGCACTTACGCTAGCACCTATGTCACATAAACCATGATAACAGTGATCTCCTATTTTAACTGAGATAACAGGCATGCCAACAACGGTTCTATGTTTATCTTTCCCATCGGGTTTGGAAATTCTAGCAGCTTCACCAACGAAGTAAATAACATGCCCATCAATATTATCGACCAAGAGATCCTTAACCATAGTAACACTAGGTTCTACCTAGATTTGCTCAGCTGGTTTAGGTGTTCTAATATAACTTTTATTAACCACAGTTGAGACTTTAGCATGTTCCTTCCTCCTGACAGGGAAAGGTGGTTTTTCAATATAAGCAGTAGGAACAACTGGGTCAACATTGTAGATAATTGTTTCATCTTTAGCTATTACCGGTTCTTTAATTTCTTCTTTAATAGGTGGGTGATATTTAAACCACTTCTCCTTAGGGAGATCAACATGTGTAGCAAAAGATTCACAAAAGGAGGCTGCTATCTGAGAGTCAAGTCCATATTTAGTGCTAAACTTTTGAAAAGCATCGGTATTCATAAAAGATTTAACACAATCAAACTTAAGCTCAATACCTGACTCTTTACCTTCGTCGAGTTCCCAATCTTCAGAGTTGCGTTTAATTATTTCTAAAAGATCCCAGCAGAATTCAATAGTCTTCTTCATAAAGGAACCAGTACAAGAAGTATCGAGCATAGATTGATCATTAAGAGAAAGCCGAGCATAAAAATTCTGAATAATAATTTCTCTTGAGAGCTCATGGTTGGGGCATGAATATAACATTGACTTAAGCCTCCCCCAAGCTAGAGCGATACTTTCTCCTTCACGAGGCCAAAAATTATATATATAATTCCGATCACGATGAACTAGATGCATAGGATAAATTTTTTGATGGAATTCCAATTTCAACCGATTCCAATTCCAAGATCCAATATCATCGCATAGCCTATACCATGTCAATGCTTTTCCCTTCAAAGATAAAGGGAAAACCTTCTTCTTAGCTTCATCTCCGGGTAAGAATTCCATATTCAATATTTTCAGTAGGTGCAGTAGGTTGAGGGGCATCTAATTGTGGTTCCGGTCGAGGTGAAGATACCCCCAACAAACCCCTCAAAGGATTGCTCTCCATAGTAACAAGTGACAATAAATTTCAGCACGTAGAAATAATTTTTCCTTACCAATTTCCACTCACCAAGAGCGCTTCACTCCAAGGCAATGGCACCAGAAAAGAGCCTTAATGACCCACAAGTATAGGGGATCAATTGTAGTCCTTTCAATAAGTAAGAGTGTCAAACCCAACGAGGAGCAGAAGGAAATGACAAGCGGTTTTTTGTAAGGTAATGTCTGCAAGCACTAAAATTGTAAGTAGCGAGTAGTCTAATAGCAAGATAATTTGTAACGCGCAAGTAACAATAGTAGTAAAAAAAAGTGCAGCAAGGTAGCCCAATCCTTTTTAGGCAAAGGACAGGCCAAAATGGTCTCTTATGATAAGCAAAGTGTTCTTGAGGGTACACGGGAATTTCTTCTAGTCACTTTCATCATGTTGGTTCGATTTGTGTTCGCTACTTTGATAATTTGGTATGTGGGTGGACCGGTGCTTAGGTGCTGTTCTTACTTGAACAATACTCCTACTTATGATTAACCCCCTCGCAAGCATCCGCAACTACGAGAAAAGTATTAAGAATAAATTCTAACCATAGCATTAAACTTTTGGATCCAATCGGTCCCTTACGGAATAGCGCATAAACTAGGGTTTAAGCTTCTGTCACTCTTGCAACCCATCATCTAATAACTACTCCACAATGCATTCCCTTAGGCCCAAATATGGTGAAGTGTCATGTAGTCGACGTTCACATGACACCACTAAGGGAATCACAACATACATATCATCAAAATATCGAACACATATCAAGTTCACATGATTACTTGCAACATGATTTCTCCCGTGACCTCAAGAACAAAAGTAAATGCTCACAAATGATAATCATGCTCAAGATCAAAGGGGTATTAAATAGCATAATCGATCTGAACATATGATCTTCCACCAAATAAACCATATAGTAATCAACTACAAGATGTAATCAACACTACTAGTCACCCACAAGTACCAATCTATAGTTCTAGTACAAAGATTGAACACGGGAGATGAACTAGGGTTTCAGAGGAGATGGTGCTGTTGAAGATGTTGACGGAGATTGCCCTCCCCAAGATGGGAGAGTTGTTGGTGGTGATGATGACGAAGATTTCCCCCTCCGGGAGGGAAGTTCCCCCGGCGGAATCGCTCCGCCGGAGGGCAAAAGAGCTCCTGCCCAAGTTCCGCCTCGAGACGGCGGCGCTTCGTCCCGAAAGTCATCTCCTGATTTTTTCTAGGTCAAAATGACTTATATACAAGAAGATGGGCACCGGAGGTGGGCTGGGCTGAGCACAACTCACCAGGGCACGCCTAGGGGGCCTGGCGCGCCCTGGTGTCTTGTGCTCACCAGGTGGCCCCCCTCCGTTAGTTATTTGCTCCAGTATTTCTTATTTATTTCATAAAAAATCCTCGTGAAGTTTCATCTCATTTGGAGTTGTGCAGTATAGGTAGCCTGACGTAGCTTTTTCAGATCCAGATTTCCAGCTGCCAGAATTCTCCCTCTTTGTGTATACCTTGCATATTATGAGAGAAAAGGCATTACAATTACTCCAAAAAGCATTATTATGCATAAAAACATTATAAATAACAATAGGTAAACATGATGCAAAATGGATGTATCATGCATTAACCCCTATGCATAGATTACCCCGATGTCACCTCGGGAATCCGCAAGTTGAGTGCCAAAACATACATCAAGTGAATCAATAGAACATCCCATTATCACCACAGATATCCCATCGCAAGACATACATCAAGTGTTCTCAAATCCAATGCTCAATCCAACATAACGAAACCTCAAGGAGCAAGACTCAATTCATCACAAGAAGGTAGAGGGGGAGAAACACCATATGATCCAATTATAGTAACAAAGCTCGCGGTACATCAAGATCGTGCCAAGTCAAGAACACGAGACAGAGAGAGAGAGAGATAAAACACATAGCTACTGGTACATACACTCAGCCCCGAGGGTGAACTACTCCCTCCTCGTCATGGAGACCGCCGGGATGATGAAGATGTCCTCCGGTGATGGTTTCCCCCTCCGGCAGGGTGCCAAAACGGGCTCCCCATTGGTTTTTCGTGGCTACAGAGGCTTGCAGCGGCGGAACTTCCGATCTAGGGTTCTTTTCGGAGGTTTCTATATTTATAAGAATTTTTGGCGTCGGAAACAAGTCAAGGAGGAGCCCGAGGTGTCCTCAAGCCAGGGGGCATGCCCTAAGGGGGTGGGCGCGCCTAGAGGGCTTGTCGACTCCTCGTCCACTTCCTCGCCCAACTCTTGTGCTTTGGGGGTCTTTTTTTGGTCCATAAAAAATAACCGTAAATTTTCAGCCCATTCCGAGAACTTTTATTTCTGTACAAAAAGCGACACCACGGTAGTTCTGCTGAAAACAGCGTTAGTCCTGGTTAATTCTAATAAAATCATACCAAAACCATATAAAATTGTTGTAAATATGGCATGAATACTTCATAAATTATAGATACGATGGAGACATATCAGCATCCCCAAGCTTAATTACTGCTCGTCCTCGAGTAGGTAAATGATAAAATAAATAATTTATGAAGTGTGAATGCTAGCAAGTGCACAAGGTTGATCAGTGATAATTTCAATCACTTCTTCTAGCATCATTATATATCATAAACAGTAGCTCATCTCATAAAACTTCTCATGATCAAGTAGCAATCTATTCACATGTTAAAGCATAGACCATAAAACTTCTTGAAAACAAACAAACTATGTTCTCAGTCATCAAATAATTGCAATTCATTTTATTTTCAGGAAGCGTCTATGTAAGAGCTTTGATTTAGCAAATTCCACATACTCAACTATCATATCGTCTTCCATGATTGCTACCACTGAAAGCATATTTTTAGTACAAATAGCATCCATCGAACACAGAGTAAGATAGGGGCTTAGTGTTTCGCCTCCCAACTTATTTATCATATAGATAATTGTCAACAATAGTAATTCATGATCAAATATATTTGAATGGCCATATATGCTTAGATCTTTCCCCATCACATGATGCTTGCCAACGAAAGAATAGGTTGGAATAAGAAATTGACTCAACGAAAATAAAAGTAAAAGATAGGCCCTTCGCAGAGGGAAGCAGGGATTTGCAGAGGTGCCAGACCTCGAAGCTTAAAACAGAGATGAATACATTTTGAAAGGCATGCCTTTCCTGTCAACGTAACGACCGAGAGTTCTCAATATCTTCCATGCTAAACACATTATAGGCGGTTCCCAAGCGGAAAGGTAAAGTTTACTCCCCCTCAACCATTCAAACAAAAGCCATGGCTAGCCGAATCCTCGGGTGCCCTCCATACAATCAACTTTCTGGGGGAGTTTGTTTCGTTATTTTTTCTTTTGATCATGGGACTGGGCATCCCTATTACCAGCCTCTCTCATGCAATGACAAGTGAATAAACACCCATCGTGAGAGTAACCCACTTAGCATGCAAGACACTGACCACCCCCTGCCGCTTCATGAGCAGTACGGGCACACAAAACAGATGCTTATTTGAATGATTAGAGGTAGCACATGCAAATTTACTTGGAACGGCAGGTAAATACCACATATAGGTAGATATGGTGGAAACTAATGGAAGAAACTTGGTTCAAGGGTTTTGGATGCACAAGCAGTATTCCCGCTTAGTACAGAAATTTTGGCTAGCAAAAGATTCTAAATAACAAGCACCACATGTTTGAGGATCCATCACAATATAACTTCTATACAAATATACCCAAGCATAACTCATTATGTTGTCTTCCTTTTCCAACTTCAACTAATTTTCTCAAGTTTGAAAATAAATAATGGGGCTCACAATCATAGAAGATGTCCAAGATAGTATATTTATATGTGAAATCTCTCTTCCTTCAATATTCTTTCATGAATTGTTCAAGTGACCAATGCTATGTTTGTTAACTTTCAATAAATTTACCACCTATACTTCTTATATGTGAAGTCATTACTTCCCATGGGATAAGCATATGAAACATATATAATTTCATATTTATGATATTCAATTCATTCAACCATTTACTCATAGGATATAAGTGAAGTACGTTAGTAAATGACAAACTACTCCAAAAAGATATAAGTGAAGATCAATGAGTAGTCAAATAATTAAGTAGCTATGTGAAGACTCTCTCTCATAAAGAAAATTTTAGATCTTAACTATTGTATTAAAACAGCAAGTAAAACAAAATGTCATTCTAAGGATAGCACATATCATGTGAAGAAGCAAAAACTTAGGCTCAACCGAGGCTAACCGATGATTGTTGATGAAGAAAGGTGGGATGCCAACCGGGGCATCCCCAAGCTTAGATGCTTGAGACTTCTTGAATATTAACTTGGGATGCCTTGGGCATCCCCAAGCTTGAGCTTTTGTGTCTCCTTAATTCCTTCTATATCACGGTTTCCCTAAATCTTAAAAACTTCATCCACAAAAAACTCAACAAGAACTCGTGAGAAAAGTTAGTATAAATCAAATGCAAAATCTTATCATTCTCTACTGTAGAAAATCACTAAAATTACAATTTAACATTGCATACTAAATGCCTCTGACTATTTAATACTCCTATCCTCAAATAGAATCATTAAACAATCAAACATATGCAAACAATGCAAACATAACAGCAATCTGTCTAAATAGGACAGTCTGTAAAGAGTGCAATATAAGTCATACTTCCCTAACTCCTTATTGCGTAGTCCATCAAAACATTACCCAACCTGTATTAAATTCTGAGAAATTACCACCCTGTATTAAATTTGTTAAATCTCAACCTGTAAAAATTTCAAGATTTTATCACATCCTGACTATCCAGAAGAATTCAGACAATGATAGAAAACTTTCTGTTTTCAAACAGCAACATATAGACTTGCAAAATAAGCATGGTAAAGGCTATACTTGACATTTTTATTGAACTAAAAGATGCAATACATTACTCTAAATAACAGCAAGCAAATACTAATTAAAGAAAATTATGCTCCAAGCAAAACACATATCATGTGGTGAATAAAAATATAGCCTCAAGTAAATTTACCGATGGATTGAAGACGAAACAGGGGATGCCATCCTGGGCATCCCCAAGCATAGATCCTTCGTTGTCCTTGAATATTACCTTGGGGTGCCTTGGGCATCCCCAAGCTTTGGCTCTTGCCACTCCTTATTGCGTAGTCCATCAAAACATTACCCAAAACTTGAAAACTTCACAACACAAAACTCAACCGAAAACTCATAAGCCCCGTTAGTATAATAAAACAAATCATTCACTTGTGTACTGTCAAAGACAAGATTAATAATTGTTCTCACACAATGCCTACTGTAACTTATCATTTACACAATTTATATTAAGCAATATAAGCCATAGAAACCATAAAAGAAGCAAACTATGCATTGTAAACAGAATCTATCAAAAACAGAACAGTACATACAGATCTGAATTAAGGTCATACTTATGTAACTCCAAAATTTCTGAACATCAGGACAACGTAGAAAATCTGTATATAAAGCAACTGTAAAAAATTCAGAATTTTTTCACGCTATAGTGAATTTTAACAATTCTTTTACTGGACGCAAAAGTTTCTTTTTTTGCATAGAATCAAGTCAACTATCATCCACACTATCCCAAAGGCTTTACTTGGCACTTTATTCAAACAAAAGCTATAAACCATGATTACTACAGTAGCTTAATCATGTGAACACACAAAAATAGTAGGGGTAAATATTGGGTTGTCTCCCAACAAGCGCTTTTCTCTAATGCCTTTTAAGCTAGGCATGATGATTTCAATGATGCTAACATAAAAGATAAGAATTGAAACATAACAGGAGCATCATGAAGCATATGACTAGCACATTTAAGCCTAACCCACTTCCTATGCATAGGGATTTTGTGAGCAACAATTTATAGGAATAAGAATCAACTAGCATAGGAAGGCAAAAACAGGATAACTTCAAGATTTTCAACACATAGAAAGGAAACTTGATATTATTGCAATATGTAAAAGCATATGTTCCTCTCTCATAATAATTTTCAGTAGCATCATGAATGAATTCAACAATATAACTATCACATAAAGCGTTCTTTTCATGATCCACAAGCATAGAAATTTTATTACTCTCCACATAAGAAAATTTATTCTCATGGATAGTAGTGGGAGAAAACTCAACAAAATAACTATCATGTGAGGCATAATCCAATTGAAAATTAAAATCATGATGACAAGTTTCATGGTTATCATTATTCTTTATAGCATACATGTCATCACAATAATCATCATAGATAGCAAATTTGTTCTCATAATCAATTGGAACCTCTTCCAAAATAGTGGATTCATACTAAATAAAGTCATGACCTCTCCAAATCCACTTTTATCAATATTGTAACAAGATTCAACACCCTCCAAAATAGTGGGATCATTATTTCCTAGAGTTGACACTCTACCAAACCCACTTTCATCAATATAATCATCATAAATAGGAGGCATGCTTTCATGATAATAATTTTTCTCATCAAAATTTGGGGGACTAAAAATATCATCTTCATCAAATATAGCATCCCCAAGCTTATGGCTCTGCATATCATTAGCATCATGGATATTCAAAGAATTCATACTAACAACATTGCAATCATGCTCATCATACAAAGATTTTATGCCACACATTTTATTAACTTCTTATTCTAACACTTGAGCACAATTTTCCTTTCCATCATTTTCAAGAAAGACATTATAAAGATGAAGCATATGAGGCAACCTCAATTCCATTTTTTTGTAGTTTTCTTTTATAGACTAAACTAGTGATAAAACAAGAAACTAAAAGATTCAATTGCAAGATCTAAAGATATACCTTCAAGCAATCACCTCCCTGGCAACGGTGCCAGAAAAGAGCTTGATGTCTACTACGCAACCTCCTTCTTGTAGACTCGTGTTGGGCCTACAAGCGCAGAGTTTTGTAGGACAGTAGCAAATTTCCCTCAAGTGGATGACCTAAGGTTTATCAATCCGTGGGAGGCGTAGGATGAAGATTGTCTCTTTTAAACAACCCTGCAACCAAATAACAAAGAGTCTCTTGTGTCCCCAACACACCCAATACGATGGTAAATTGTATAGGTGCACTAGTTCGGCGAAGAGATGGTGATAAAAGTCTAGTAATGATAGTAGATATTGATTTTTGTAGTCTGAAAATATAAAAACAGCAAGGTAACTAGTAACAAAAGTGAGCAAAAACGGTATTGCAATGCTTGAAAACAAGGGTTCATACTTTCACTTGTGCAAATTCTCTCAACAATGATAACATAATTGGATCATATAACAATCCCTCAACGTGCGACAAAGAATCACTCCAAACATTCTATCGGAGAACGTAGGACGAAAACATGCGTCAACCCCTATGCATAGATTACCCCAATGTCATCTCGGGAATCTGCAAGTTGAGTGCCAAAACATACATCAAGTGAATCAATAGAACATCCCATTGTCACCACAGATATCCCATCGCAGGACATACATCAAGTGTTCTCAAATCGAATACTCAATCCAACATAACGAAACCTCAAAGAGCAAGACTCAATTCATCACAAGAAGGTAGAGGGGGAGAAACACCATATGATCCAACTATAGTAACAAAGCTCGCGGTACATCAAGATCGTGCCAAATCAAGAACACGAGAGAGAGAGAGAGAGAGAGAGAGAGATAAAACACATACCTACTAGTACATACCCTCATCCCCGAGGCTGAACTACTCCCTCCTCGTCATGGAGACCACCAGGATGATGAAGATGGCCTTCGGTGATGGTTTCCCCCTCCGGCAGGGTGTCGGAACGGGCTCCCGATTGGTTTTTCGTGGCTACAAAGGCTTGCGGCGGAAGAACCTCCGATCTAGGGTTCTTTTCGAAGGTTTCTATATTTATAAGAATTTTTGGCATGAGAAACAAGTCAAGGAGGTGCCTGAGGTGTCCACAAGCCAGCGGCGCGCCCTAGGGGGGTCGCCGTGCCTAGAGGGCTTGTGGACTCCTCGTCCACTTCCTAGCCCAGCTCTTGAGCTTCGGGGGTCTCTTTTGGTCCATGAAAAATAACCGTAAATTTTCAGCCCATTCCGAGAATTTTATTTCTGCACAAAAAACGACACCATGGTAGTTCTGCTGAAAACAGCATCAGTCCAGGTTAGTTCTAATAAAATCATACCAAAACCATATAAAATTGTTGTAAACATGTCATGAATACTTCATAAATTATAGATACGTTGGAGACGTATCAATCATCATGAGGTGCTTTGAAACGATGAACTTTGGCAACGGTGCATACTCGGGGAGAACACTTTTATCTCGAAATTTAGTGAAGGGATCATCTTATAATGCTACCATCGTTCTAAGCAAAATAAGATGCATAAAGGATAAACATCACATGCAATCAAAATATGTGACATGATATGGCCATCATCATCTTGTGCTTTTGATCTCCATCTCCAAAGCATCGTCATGATCTCCATCGTCACCGGCTTGACACCTTGATCTCCATCGTTGCTTCAGGGACGTCTCGCCAACTATTGCTTCTACAACTATTGCTAACGCATAGCGATAAAGTAAAGCAATTACATGGCGCTTGCATTTCATACAATAATTAAGAGACAACCCTAAGGCTCCTGTCGGTTATCGATATTACAAAACAAGATCATCTCATACATCTACATATATCACATCACGTCTTAATCATATCACATCACAACATGCCATGCAAAAACAAGTTAGACATCCTCTACTTTGTTGTTGCAAGTTTTACGTGGCTGCTACGGGCTTCTAGCAAGAACCGTTCTTAACTACGCAAAAACCACAACGGTGATTTATCAAGTTTGCTGTTTTAACCTTCTTCAAGGACCGACCGTAGTCAAATTTGATTCAACTAAAGTAGGAGAAACAGACACCCGCCAGCCACCTTTATACGAAACAAGTTGCATGTCTGTCGGTGGAACCGGTCTCATGTACGTGGACATGTAAGGTTGGTCCGGGCCGCTTCATCCCATAATACCGCCGAATCAAAATAAGACATTGGTGGTAAGCAGTATGACCATCACCGCCCACAACTCCTTTGTGTTCTACTCGTGCATATCATCTACGCATAGACCTAGCTCGGATGCCACTGTTGGGGAACGTTGCATGGGAAACAAAAAATTTCTACGCACACGCAATATCTATCCATGGAGATGCATAGCTATGAGAGGGGGAGAGCATCTTCATACCCTTGAATATCGCTAAGCGGAAGCGTTTATCAACGCGGTTGATGTAGTCATAAACATTCATGATCCGCCCCGATCAAGTACCAAACGTACGGCACTGATGTCTACTACGCAACTTTATTCTTGTAGACTCGTGTTGGGCCTCCAAGCGTAGAGTTTTGTAGGACAGTAGCAATTTTCCCTCAAGTGAATGACCTAAGGTTTATCAATCCATGGGAGGCGTAGGATGAAGATGGTCTCTCTCAAACAACCCTGCAACCAAATAATAAAAAGTCTCTTGTGTCCCCAACACACCAAATACAATGGTAATTTGTATAGGTGCACTAGTTCCGCGAAGAGATGGTAACAAAAGCGTAGTAATGGTATTAGATATTGGTTTTTGTAATAGGAACAATAAAAAATAGCAAGGTAGCAATTGATAAAATGGAGCACAAACGGTATTGCAATGCTTGAAAATGAGGCCTAGGGTCCGTACTTTCGCTAGTGCAATCTCTCAACAATGCTAATCTAATTGGATCATATAACCTTCCCTCAACGTGCGATGAAGAATCACTCCAAAGTTCCTATCTAGCGGAGAATATAATAAGAAATTGATTTTAGCTATTCTTTCCAATCGATCTATCCAAGAGTTCGTACTAAAATAACACCAAGTTATTCTTTCCGATCAATCTATCAAGAGTTCATACTAAAATAACACCAAGTAATTCTTTCCGATCGATCTATCAAGAGTTCGTACTAAAATAACACCAAAGCAAATTCAGATTCATAATACTCAATCCAACACAAAGAACCTCAAAGAGTGCCCCAAGATTTCTACCGGAGAAACAAAAGACAAGAACATGCATCAACCCCTATGCATAGATTACCCCAATGTCACCTCGGGAATCTGCGAGTTGAGTGCCAAAACATATCTCAAGTGAATCAATATAATACCCCATTGTCACCATGGGTATTTATATGAAAGACATATATCAAGTGCTCTCAAATCCATATAAGTATTCAATCCAATAAAACGAAATCTCAAAGGGAAAACTCAATTCATCACAACAAGATAGAGAGGGGAAAACACCATATGATCCAAATATATTAACAAAGCCCACGATACATCAAGATCGTGCCATCTCAAGAACACGAGAGAGAGAGAGAGAGATTAAACACATAGCTACTGGTATAAACCCTCAGCCCCGAGGGTGGAGTACTCCCTCCTCATCATGGTGGCCGTCGGGATGATGCAGATGGCCACCGGTGATGATTTCCCCATCCGGCGGAGTGCCGGAACATGGTCTAGATTGGTTTTTCGTGGCTACAAAGGCTTGCGGCGGCGGAACTTCTGATCTAGGGTTACCCCTAATGGTTTCTCTATTTATAGGAATTTTTGGCGTTGGTTTCGCGCTAAGATGGGCCTCGAGGTGAGCACAACCCATCGGGGCTCGGGTAAGGGCCCAGGCGTGCCCCGGTGTCTTGTGCCCTACTCCTTCACCTTTTGGTCCTTCCACGAAGCTTCGGGGGTCTGTTTTGTTAAAAAAAAATCGTCAAAAAGATTCAGCTCATTTTGAGAACTTTCATTTCTGCACAAAAAACAACACCACGGTAGTTCTGCTGAAAACAGCGTCAGTCCAGGTTAGTTCCATGAAAATCATACCAAAACCATATAAAATTGTTGTAAACATGGCATGAATACTTCATAAATTATAGATACGTTGGAGATGTATCAGCATCCCCAAGCTTAACTCCTACTCGTCCTCGAGCAGGTAAATGATAAAAGAAATAATTTATGAAGTGTGAATGCTAGCAAAGTGCATAAGTTTGATCAATGATAATTTCAATCACTTTTCCTAGCATCATAACAGCAACTCTTTCTCATGAAACTTATTATGATAAAGTAGCAATTGAAAACGGAATTATTGTTGTGGAAAGCTACCTATCATATTCATCATATAATCTTTCTTTTGTAGCATGGACATTTGGACTTGAATGATTCAAAGCAATAGTCTATAACTTGACATGAGGACATCAATACTCAAGCATATCAACAAGCAACCATGTCTTTCAAAATATCAAAACTAAAGAAAGTTATCCCTATCCCATCATGCTCAATCATTGATCCATTCATGAGACACACTCGAATATTAGCTACATCCAATGCTCAAGTACGATCATAGTGCCCCTTAGTCGGTGCTTTATAAGAGAAGATGGAGACTCAAATAAAAATAAAAATTGCATAAAGTAAATAGATAGGCCCTTCATAGAGGGAAGTAGGGATTTGTAGAGGTGCCAGAGCTCAAAGCTTAAATTGAGAGATAAAAATTTTGAGAGGCATACTTTTCCCGTCAACGAAAACGACCGAGTAATATCCAACACTTTCCATGCTAGATATATCATAGGATGTTCCCAAACAGAAAATAAAGTTTATTCCTTTTTCCACCATTCTTTCACGATCCATGGCTAGCCGTATCCACGGGTGCCCTCCGTACCAACACTTTCCAAAGAATTTATTATTTGACAACATAAAGTAAATTCATTTTTTATTTCGGGACTGGGCATCCCTAATACCTTGGCCGTACTCTCGTGCAATGACAAGTGAATAAACACTCATCTTGAGAATAACACATCTAGCATGGAAAATATTGGCCACCCCCTGCCGCTTCATGAGCGGTACGAGCACACAAAAAGGAAATTATTTTGAAAATTTAGAGATGGCACATACAAATTTGCTTAGAACGGCATGGAAATACCGCATATAGGTAGGTATGGTGGACTCATTTGGCACAACTTTGGGTTTAAGAATTTGGATGCACAAGTAGTATTCCCACTCAGTACAAATGGATGCTAGCAAAAAGATTGAGAAGCAACCAACCAAGAAATGAAAATTTACATAAACGAGCATTGAGCATAACTAACACCGAATAATGCACCACAAGTAGGATGTAATTTCATTGCATAACTATTGACTTTCGTGCTTGCATAGGGAATCACAAACCTTAACACCAATATTCTTACTAAAGCACAATTACTCACCAACATGACTCACATATTACTATCTCCATATCTCAAAACTATTGCAAGGAATCAAACTTATCATATCCAATGATCTACATGAAAGTTTTTATTATATCCTTCTTGAATATCTATCACTTTGGGACTAAATTTATATATTACCATTGCTACTAACAAGCTCTCAAATAAATTTAAGTGAAGCACGAGAGCAAAAGACAAACTACTCCAAAAAGATACAAGTGAAGATCAAATGAGTAGTTAAGTAAATGGGTAGCTAATTGAAGACTCTCTCTTATTTAAAACTATCAGATCTAAGTATTTTATTGAAACAGCAAGCAAAACAAAATAAAATGTCATTGTAAGAATAGCACACATCATGTGAAGAAGCAAAAACTTAGGCTCAACCGAGGCTAACCGATAATTGTTGATGAAGAAAGGTGGGATGCCTACCGGGCCATCCCCAAGCTTAGATGCTTGACACTTCTTGGATTATTAACTTGGGATGCCTTGGGCATCCCCAAGCTTGAGCTTTTGTGTCTCCTTAATTCCTTTTATATCACGGTTTCCATAAATCTTAAAAACTTCATCCACACATAACTCAACAAGAACTCGTGAGATAAGTTAGTATAAATCAATGCAAAAACCTTATCATTCTCTACTGTAGAAAATCACTAAAATTATTATTCAACACTTCATACTAAATTACTCTGCATATTTAATACTCCTATCCTCAAATAGAATCATTAAACAAGCAAACATATGCAAACAATGCGAACATAACAGCAATCTGTCAAAACAGGACAGTCTGTAAAGAGTGCAATTATACTCATACTTTCCTAACTCGAAAAATTCTGAAAATTTACCACACTGTAGAAAATTTATCAGAGCTTATTGTGCAAAACTTTTCAACATTTTATCACATTCTTACTTTTCTGGAGAATTATTGCAACAGCGATAAACTTTCTGTTTTGAAACAACAACTCATATATTTGCAAAATAAGCATGGTGGAGGCTATCCTTGCCACTTTTATTTAAGTAAGAGATGCAAAAAATTATTATAAATAGCATCAAGAAAATACCAATAAAATGAAATGACTCTCCAAGAAAATTTCATATCATGTGACGAATGAAAATATAGCTCCAAGTGAGGTTACCGATAATGTTGAAGACGAAAGAGGGGATGCCTTCCGGGGCATCCCCAAGCTTAGTTGCTTGGATCTTCCTTGAATATTTCTTTGGGGGTGCCTTGGGCATCCCCAAGCTTAGGGTCTTTTCACTCCTTATTCTCGTCATATCGATATCTCACCCAAAACTTGAAAACTTCAATCACACAAATCTTAACGGAACTTCATGAGATGAGTTAGTATGATAAACACAAATCATTCACTTTGGTACTGTCAAGATAAGATTCATAATTGTTCTCACACAATTCCTACTGTAATCTACAATTTCCACAATTTATATTCAGCAATATAAGCCATAGAAACTAGAAAACAAGCAAATTATGCATTGAAAACAGAATCTGTCAAAAACAGAACAGTACGTAAAGATCTGAATTAAGGTAATAATTATGTAACTCCACAAATTCTGAACAATTAGGAAAACGTATAAAATTTGTATAACCATCAACTGTAAAAAATTCAGAATTTTTCCACGTTCCAGTAAAAGAAAGGAATTTCTGCACTGGACGCTAAACTTTCTGTTTTTGCACAGAAGCAAGTCAACTATCATCCACACTATCCCAAAGGCATTACTTGGCACTTTATTGAAACAAAACTTATAAAACAAGATAATTAAAGTAGCCTAATCATGTGAACACACAAAAACAGTAAGGGTAAATGTTGGGTTGTCTCCCAACAAGCGCTTTTCTTTAATGCCTTTTTAGCTAGGCATGATGATTTTAATGATGCTCACATAAAAGATAAGAATTGAAACACAAAGAGAGCATCATGAAGCATATGGCTAGCACATTTAAGTCTAACCCACTTCCTATGCATAGGGATTTTGTGAGCAAACAACTTATGGGAACAAGAATCAACTAGCATAGGAAGGCAAAACAAGTGCAACTTCAAAACTTTCAACATAAAGAGAGGAAACTTGATATTATTGCAATATGTAAAAGCATATGTTCCCCTCTCATAATAATTTTCAGTAGCATCATGAATGAATTCAACAATATAACTATCACATAAATCATTCTTTTCATGATCCACAAGCATAGAAATTTTCTTACTCTCCACATAAGCAAATTTATTCTCATGAATAGTTGTGGGAGCAAACTCAACAAAATAACTATCATGTGATTGGAAATTAAAATCATGATGACAAGTTTTATGGTTATCATTATTTTTTATAGCATACATGTCTTCACCATAATCATCATAGATAGGAGGCATGCTTTCATCATAATAAATTTTCTCATCAAAACTTGGGGGACTAAAAATATCATCTTCATCAAACATAGCATCCCCAAGCTTATGGCTTTGCATATCATTAGCGTCATGGATATTCAAAGAGTTCATACCAACAACATTGCAATCATGCTCATCATTGAAAGATTTATTGTCAAACATTTTATAGAATTCTTCCTCTACTAATTGAGCACAATTTTCCTTTCCATCATTTTCACGATAGACATTATAAAGATGAACAATATGATGCAACCTCAATTCCATTTTTTTGTAGTTTTCTTTTTATAAACCAAACTAGTGATAAAACAAGAAACTAAAAGATTCAATTGCAAGATCTAAAGATATACCTTCAAGCACTCACCTCCCCGGCAACGGCGCTAGAAAAGAGCTTGATGTCTACTACGCAACTTTATTCTTGTAGACTCGTGTTGGGCCTCCAAGCGCAGAGTTTTGTAGGATAGTAGCAATTTTCCCTCAAGTGGATGACCTAAGGTTTATCAATCCGTGGGAGGCGTAGGATGAAGATGGTCTCTCTCAAAGAACCCTGCAACCAAATACTAAAAAGTCTCTTGTGTCCCCAACACACCAAATACAATGGTAATTTGTATAGGTGCACTAGTTCGGCAAAGAGATGGTAATAAAAGAGTAGTAATGATTGTAGATATTGGTTTTTGTAATAGGAACAATAAAAAACAGCAAGGTAGCAATTGATAAAACGGAGCACAAACGGTATTGCAATGCTTGAAAATGAGGCCTAGGATCCATACTTTCGCTAGTGCAATCTCTCAACAATGCTAATCTAATTGGATCATATAACCTTCCCTCAACGTGCGATGAAGAATCACTCCAAAGTTCCTATCTAGCGGAGAATATAAGAAGAAATTTTTTGTAGCTATTCTTTCCGATCGATCTATCCAAGAGTTCGTACTAAAATAACACCAAGTTATTCTTTCCGATCGATCTATCAAGAGTTCGTACTAAAATAACACCAAGTTATTCTTTCCGATCGATCTATCAAGAGTTCGTACTAAAATAACACCAAAGAAAATTCAGATTCATAATACTCAATCCAACACAAAGAACCTCAAAGAGTGCCCCAAGATTTCTACCGGAGAAACAAAAGACGAGAATGTGCATCAACCCCTATGCATAGATTACCCCAATGTCACCTCGGGAATCCGTGAGTTGAGTGCCAAAACATATCTCAAGTGAATCAATATAATACCCCTTTGTCACTGTCGGTGTCAAAACCGGCAGATCTCGGGGTAGGGGGTCCCATGCTGTGGATTCTTGGATCAATGGTAACAGGAACGAAGGAGATGATGTTTTACCCAGGTTCGGGCCCTCTTGATGGAGGTAAAACCCTACGTCCTGCTCTTGTTTATATTGATGAAGTCTCAAGGTACAGAGTTGATCTACCTCGAGATCATATGTTGTGGTCTAAACCCTAGGGGTATGATGAGTAATGTCATAATCTATCTATCAACGAACCTGGCCTCGGCTTATATAATGTACCTGAGGCCTAGGCTAACAAGAGTCCTAGTCGGCTACGTCGGTGGAGAGGAGTCCTTGTCTTGAGCACCAAGTCTTGTGGAATCTTCCTTGTATATGTCATCGGCTGTCCGAACTGGCCCATTAGTGAACCGCCATGGGGGTTCTCGGCCCGACCCACTGGTCGGGAGACGACATGGTGAGTACCCCCTAGTCTAGGACACCGTCAGTAGCCCCCTGAACCGGTCTTTAAGTTGGGGACGCTCCTCGGTTCTTCTGAACTGTTCTTCATCTTCTGTCGTCGGTCTTGAAAACTGGTTCAACAAATCTTCCCATCTCCGATCTTAAGGATTGGCGAGGTATTATCTGAAAAGTTCATACGTCGGGTATCCGAGGAGTTTTTTAAGTTCTTGTCCTTTATCAATGCCTTATTATATTTTACGCCACACGTCGGGTTCGAAGTGTTTCCCGTGCGGCAGTGTCCTCTTGCATCCGAGCTCCAACGCTGGACTGCATCCGAGGTATCTCTTGCAGCCGAGCTCCAACGCCAGTCTGAATCGGAGCTCCAACGCCGGTCCGTATCTGAACTCCAGCGTCGTACTATATCCGAGATGTCATGGATTACCTCGTTTTTGAAAAAGTTAAAAGGGTTAAACCAAGCTTAATGCCAGAGATGCCCTCTATGGAGCTAGCCACTTGCATCCGAGCTTTATGCCGGACTGCTCCCGCGGTGGTGCACCACCTCGGCTGTGGGCTGATTTTTGTGAATTTAATTCCGATTTGTGCAATTTATTATCTGCCGAGGTATATAGCCAGTAGCCCTCAAGGTGTGTGTCCGCTCAATGTCTGCATGCACCTGAAGGATGGCATAAAACCGGTGATCCCAGTAGCCCCTGAGACTCAGGTCGATTCACAAAATCGGACTGAGGATCAACTACTAGCTCTGTAGCATACTTAGGAATAGAAATGTGGTGTGCATATTCCTCGAGACTCAGGTTGGGTGTGGCCGACCAACCTGAGGATCATAATCTCCTCGGGAACTATTTCGCACTTTGTAAACTGTCTGCATTGAATTGTCGTTGCAGTAGCCCCCGAGGCAATGGTCGATGTGCCCCTTTAATATTTGTAAATGAGAAGCGCGAATCCCAGTTGCCCTCGAGCCTTAATGTGGGCACGAGTGGCCGAATTAAGGATCAATGTCCAGAGTATATCCCAAGTTATGTGTAATGATTCTATGTATCCATGTAGTTTACATTACTAATGCTCGGATCCGCATTGTACAAAACTTTGTTGACCGATCATCGGCTTCAACCTCCTCGGCCAGCAGCCGAAGAGTGTTCGTCCTACTTTATAAAGCCTTTATAAGGGCAAAGATTTACGACAAACAAGGCAATCCGGCCATACGGTTTTATAAACAAAGGTACGCAGAGAGATATGTTATAAAACATCTTCTGGGAAAAATAGTTCCGTTACATGTTCCTTTTCCCAGGCTGTCATATTGATCATGATAATGAAACCTCAACTCCGATTAATGTGGGAGGAAAATATTGAGGATTTAGTTGGGAGAAAGTTCCCGAACTCTGAGGTCCATAATGAACCAAAATTTTCACTTCCATCGTTGCCAACCAATTATATTCTTTAAGATTGCTAGCTTTCGGCTTCACCCAGTCTGAGGTACTAACCCGGACGACCCAGTAGTAACAATCACAGAGGTGCTCCCTTTACCGCCTAGCCGAACAATCGGGAACGTAGGGGTAAGCACAGGAGCCAGGCAACCCAGCTTGGCCAAAATCTTAAGTAAAATTGATGCATATTTATAGCTTTATTACGATAATTACGGAAGGAAAATTCTCCATTCAGACTGTTTATAACCTGAAAGTGGCCCATCGTCGGCTTCCACCCCTTTATAGATGCCACACAGGGTGTTTCTGTACTAACAATACAACCCTTAGCCAACGTCTCGGTGCCCGGAGGCGGTTGTGTTAGCGGAAACGAGGCAATCAGATATGCAGGCTTTATAACTTTCACATAGTCATATGAGTTTAAAGTTCGGGGCCAGTTACTAGCCCCTGGTTAGTGTTCGGCGTCAACCGAGGTCAAACCAGTAACACTTCGGCCAAAATTATGAAAGGCCCATCGTTTAACACGGGGTGACCTCTATCGATCTGTAGTTTGACACAGTCATCGGATCGCTGACCAGTTTACGCTTATTGTGACAGTCAGTTTTCGGCTTTCTCTATTGAGGCGCTTAACCATTCGAGCTGGAAGCACAATCATAGTGGTTCTCCCTTTGCACACCTAGCCGAATAAAGCGAAACGTAGGAGGCAAGCACAGGAGCCGGGCAACCCAACAATTGACCGAAGATACAATTCGAAACCGATGCATATAAAGCAATATCCAAGAATGTTTTGCCGAGGACTCCATGAATTACCTTGGCTTTTGGGGGGTTCGGCTCTAGTTGCAGCCCCCTGTTGATATTGCCGAATCTGTAAAGGTGTCCGGCGTTGCACTACGAGACCTATGCTGGAAACACACAAATAGGTTAAAAGTGCCATAGGCTTAGAAAACCAAAAAACTTCAGTAAAAACTTTACGCCCGAACTAAATTAAATTTTTGGTGCCAATCCAAAATTGGTCTTAAAATTAGTTTGTACTTCCGTCGTGCTTTAACATGATACATCCGATCTCCAGACTTCAAGCGGGTCAGCCTTCGGCTTCAACCTCCTATCCTGAAGGTGGAGTGCTTCTCAGGCCAGTTTAGCGAACTAAACGCGAGCGGATTTAGAGAGAACCCTGGCTATCCGGCTATTGACCACACACTTGAGTCGAGAAAGGAGTAGTAGAAAAAGACTTTGCAATGACTAAGAAGAAAACACATTTATTATAGAATGGCTCATATAAATTTTAAGAGCCCCCAGTTAACATGGGTAGAGGGAGTTTCAAAAAACGTATGCGAGCACGGTCGAACCAAACACAAATTAAAAATTTAAAAACTTTGAGCATGAAACCGACTTAGCTAGTTAATGTGTTCAGCATTGATGACGCGAGCCGAGCTTGCAGCGGGTCGGGGTGCCAGCCCCCAAGCCGGTTTCGAGGTGCCCGAGCGAAGAGCTCGGCTTGATGAAGTGGCGACGCCGCACGGTCGATGCGGTGAGGCAAAGCCCCCAAGTCCAGCCGAGGTGACGAAGCTGGTCGGCTGGTGGTGCCTAAGTTCCCGGTCCAGCTAACATGATGAAGCTGGTCGGCTGGTGACGCTGAAGTCCCCGGAGTAGGTTGATGAAGAGACGGTGAAGCCCCTGGTCCAGCCGAGGTGTTGGAGCAGATGACGCAGACCAGTCGACGTCGATTTACCTGTGCACATAAAACAGTGCAAACCAAAAGTAATAACAAATAATGATATAGTTTAAAAAAATCTTCTACTTAATTAATTTAAGTGAAGTAAATAATTAAAGAAATATGGCCTGAATGCCGAGGTCAGTCCGGTGGAGTGGTCACCGTCTGGATCCAATATAGCATCTTGTTTAGCAGGGCGAGATTTAGCTGGATTGGTATCTGTGATTTCTTCAGAGTCGTCCTCCGAAACGAGGGTGCGAGGGGCGAGTCTGGCTAGGACTGAATCCTGGTGTTCGGACGCCGAAGTCGTGTCCAGGCTTGGAGCTGGATCCGGGATAAGAGAGGCGAGTCCGGCCAGAGTTGACTTCCGATCTTCGGACGCAGAGGCCGCATCCAGGCTTGAAGCCGTATGTGAGATAAGAGCCGACCCCGGGATCGGGTCGGAGAGAGATCCCTAAGTCGAAGCTTCAGGGTTGTTCAAGTTAGGGTTTCGTGATGCCGATCTCATGCTCGGCTTCACGATGCCGAACTCTTGCTCGGCTCGCCAAGGTTATGATCTGAGGAGGTGTCGTCGGCTTGATGGAGCGACGGCGCAGTCGATGCTGGCACAGGTCGGCAGCCGTGGAGCAACGTGGTCGGGCCGGTTTGACATCGGCACGATGGTGAAAATTGCTTCGGGAAAGACTAAAAATTTGTAGGCACGTGTTTGAGAACAACACACAATACCCTAGAAAAGGTTTCCTTCAAAAAGGATGTTCAATATCCCGTTCATGAAGAAAGATGAATTCGGGTCGTATTCATTTTCGCGTAGAAAACAGATCCAAAAATTGACACACTCCTCGGGCCGTTCCTGGAGTTTGAACGGTCCGATTGAGCTAAAATTTTGAGGGGTGATTGATATGGTAATTCCGCAGCCGATCAATGGTTGGATCTTCGAAATGATGTTCGAGCTGGGCGCTGGACTCCTCACGCTAAACTCTGGTATATCGTAAATCGCCGGAGATCCTCCAACGGAATGCGATGAAATTTTACAGGGTTGTTATATACACAATTCCGCACTATTCCACCAAAGCAATCGTCAAAGCGACACCCGAGAAAACAGCACGGTCGTACAAGGACAATGTTGAAGTTGAGCCCCCGAGCTATACGGATGATTCCTCCACGATCTTGATAGAGATCGGAGTTGATGTTGATTTAGGCCTTCGTCCGATCATGACGATCTGAGGCGGAGCGCAGTCCTCGGTCGAGCCAAGGTGACTAGTCGAGCCGGCGACGAATATGCCGACATCGCAGTTGAACTGCAGGCGAGCCATTGATCCATTACCGATCACACAGCGGAATTCTCAATGAAAGCACCATTGTCGGTGTCAAAACCGGCAGATCTCGGGGTAGGGGGTCCCAAGCTGTGGATTCTTGGATCAATGGTAACAGGAACGAAGGAGACGATGTTTTACCCAGGTTCAGGCCCTCTTGATGGAGGTAAAACCCTACGTCCTGCTCTTGTTTATATAGATGAAGTATCAAGGTACAGAGTTGATCTACCTTGAGATCATATGTTGTGGTCTAAACCCTAGGGGTATGATGAGTAATGTCATAATCTATCTATCAACGAGCCTGGCCTCGGCTTATATAATGTACCGGAGGCCTAGGATAACAAGAGTCCTAGTCGGCTACGTCGGTGGAGAGGAGTCCTTGTCTTGATCACCAAGTCTTGTGGAATCTTCCTCGTATATGTCATCGGTTGTCCGAACTGGCCCATTAGTGAACCACCATGGGGGTCCTCGGCCCGACCCACTAGTCGGGAGACTACATAGTGAGTACACCCTAGTCTAGGACACCGTCAGTCACCACGGGTATTCATATGCAAGGCATATATCAAGTGCTCTCAAATCCATAAAAGTATTCAATCCGATAAAACAAAATCTCAAAGGGAAAACTCAATTCATCACAACAAGATAGAGAGGGGAAAACACCATATGATCCAACTATATTAACAAAGCCCGCGATACATCAAGATCCTGCCATCTCAAGAACACAAGAGAGAGAGAGAGATTAAACACATAGCTACTGGTACAAACCCTCAGCCCCGAGGGTGGACTACTCCCTCCTCATCATGGTGGCCGCCGGGATGATGAAGATGGCCACCGGTGATGATTTCCCCCTCCGGCGGAGTGCCGGAACAGCGTCTAGATTGGTTTTTCATGGCTATAGAGGCTTGCGGCGGCGGAACTTCTGATCTAGGGTTACCCCTGATGGTTTCTCTATTTATAGAAATTTTTGGCGTTGGTTTCACGCTAAGATGGGCCTCGAGGTGAGCACAACCCACCGGGGCACGGGCAAGGGCCCAGGCACGCCCCGGTGTCTTGTGCCCTACTCCTTCACAGTTTGGTCCTTCTACGAAGCTTCAGGGGTCTCTTTTGTTCCAAAAAAATCGTCAAAAAGTTTCAGCTCATTTGGAGAACTTTCATTTCTGCACAAAAAACAACACCACGGTAGTTCTGCTGAAAATAGCGTCAGTCCGAGTTAGTTCCATGCAAATCATCCCAAAACCATATAAAATTGTTGTAAACATGGCATGAATACTTCACAAATTGTAGATATGTTGGAGATGTATCAGGCACCTCCGCGTTCAGCACACGTTCAGCTCGATGACGTCCTCGCCTTCTCGATCCAGTAAGAGAGGCGAAGTAGTAGATGAGTTCCGGCAGCATGAAGGCGTGTTGACGGTGTTTGATGAGGACATCAATACCATTGTTACACCCACAGCCCCTGCTTCTATACATACTGTACCAATTACTAGAGCTCGCGCACGCCAATTAAATTATCAGGTTGACAGTGTTGGTGAAGAACAATCTCCGCAGGGCTTCGCCAAGCACAACGGAAACTATGACGGAGGGTAAACTAGAGGGGACGGGGTTGCCGGCACACGGCTTGGTGAATCTTGATGTGTCTTGGGTGCTAGCCCTGCCCCTCTATTTATATGTTGAGCCCTGGGGTCGATACTTGGAGTAAAAGCCTCCTCAAAGTCGGTTTTGCCCGAAAGGCAAGAGTCCTTCTCGGACTCCAGGACCAGGGGCCAGGTTTCCCGGCGTCTGGACCCAGACGCCAGGGTCCCTGGCGTCTGGCCCCTTGGCCTCCGCAAAACATCCTTTTGCACCTTCCAAAAGCCTCGTGGGATTTACCCCTTGGCCCAAATAAAGTGTTCCCGTACCCAAACATTTCGGGAAACATCCGAAACCCTTTCCGGTGAATTCCGGAACCTTTCTGGAAGCCAAACACTATTATCCCATATATCAATCTTTACCTCCGGATCATTCCGGAGCTCCTCGTCATGTCTGTGATCTCATCCGGGACTCCGAAAAACATTCGGTTACCAACATACATAACTCATATAATACTATATCGTCAATGAACGTTAAGCGTGCGGACCCTTAGGGTTCGAGAACTATGTAGACATGACCGAGACACTTCTCCGGTCAATAACCAATAGCGGAACCTGGATGCCCATATTGGCTCCTACATATTCTACGAAGATCTTTATCAGTCGAACCTTATGACAACATACATAATTCCTTTTGTCCGTCGGTATGTTACTTGCCCGACATTCGATCGTCGGTATCTTCATACCTAGTTCAATCTCATTACCGGCAAGTCTCTTTACTCGTTCCGTAATACATCATCTTGCAACTAACTCCTTAGTCACTTTGCTTGCAAGGCTTCTTATGATGTGTATTACCGAGAGGGCCCAGAGATACCTCTCCGATACACGGAGCGACAAATCCTAATCTCGATCTATGCCAACTCAACAAACACCTTCGGAGATACCTGTAGAGCATTTTTATGATCACCCAGTTATGTTGTGACATTTGATAGCACACAAGGTATTCCTCCAGTATCCGGGACTTGCATAATCTCATAGTCGAAGGAATATGTATTTGACATTAAGAAGGCAAGAGCAATAGATTGAACGATCATATGCTAAGCAAACAGATGGGTCTTGTCCATCACATCATTCTCCTAATGATGTGATCCCGTTATCAAATGAAAACACATGTCTATGGTTAGGAAACCTTAATCATCTTTGATCAACGAGCTAGTCTAGTAGAGGCTTACTAGGGACACGGTATTTGTTTATGTATTCACACATGTATTTAAGTTTCCGATCATTACAATTCTAGCATGAATAATAAACCTTTATCATGAATAAGGATATATAAAATAACAACTTTATTATTGCCTCTATGTCATATTTCCTTCAACAAGGCCGTCTCCGTGAACGTGAATGCCAACAAGCTAATGAACCTCTGGTCCAAGAGCAAGCCCCAACACGCCAAGAGCGGCAAGAACAACAAGATGGTGATGCACTTCGACAAGAGCAACAACGTCATGAGGAACAAGCCCTTGAAGCCCAACAAGATCTACGAGAATCCACTCAAGCCGTCAATGTGCGAAACTGCCAAGTACGTCTACAAGAAGAGGCCCTTCGCCGTGAGCGCCAAGAAGAAGCCGCACGTCTCGAGGAGCTTCAAGAGATGAGGAACCGTGCACGAATTCCATGCCCTCAACGTCAAGCTAATCAAGTGGAGTACATGGAGCAAGCGGCTCAAGAGCCTCCTCCACGGCAAGAGCATCATCATCATCACCATCGACCCCAACATAATGAAGAGCAACGCTATGGCAAGCTCAAGTTCACCATGCCTAAGTTCTCTGGAAGCAACGATCCCAAAGAGTACCTATCAAGGGCATTGAAAGTTGACAAGATCTTCCGTTTGCACAACTATATGATGAAGAAAAGAAGATCGCCATGGCATCCCTTGAGTTCCAAGACTATGTCCTCATTTGGTGGGAGCAAGTCATTGAGCGCCGAGCAGCAAGAGGTGAACCACCTATTACAACATGGGCTCAGATGAAGGATGTCATGAGAGCGCGCTTCGTGCCAACATACTATAACCACGGCCTCTTCCAGAAATTACAACTCGTCAAGCAAGGAACAAAGAGCGTTGAAGAGTACTAAAAGGAAATGGAGATTGCCATGATATGAGCCAATGCCACGGAAGATGATGAGCAAACTATGGCACGTTTCTTGAATGGACTCAATCATCCTATCAAGAAGATCGCCAACTTCTAACCTTACTCCAACCTCATCGAGCTAGTGCACCAAGCTACCAAGGCAGAATGTCAAGTGCAAGATGACTACAAGTATGCCAAGTTCTCTTCCAAGACCTATGGCTCCTCCTACAACCAAGCTTCAACGACTACGATACCAACCTCCACGATAAAAGCTTCACCAAGCAACGGCGACAAGTCAAGTTCCTAGAATACTTCGACATATTGAAGTCGTCCTCCTACTACAAGCAACTTCAAGCCGAGAGCTTCATCATCATCTACTCCAACCAATGAGAACATCAAGATGAGCTCCCTCAAATGCTTCACATGCGGCGGCCGAGGCGACAAATCCTTCGAGTGTACCAATAGGCGCACCATGATCCTCAACAACGACGGCACCTATGACTCCATGAGTGAAGAGGAAATGGAAGCCCTTGAGCACGTGGCCATGCACCGACAAGTGAATGAAGATGAAGATGATCAAGTCTTTTGTGACATTGATTCGAGCCCTGCTCTTGTTGTATCCAAGTTCATGATGCTTCAACACCAACAAGAGAAATACCAACGTTGCCACTTCTTCCACACCAAGGCGTGCATCAACGGTTGTTCCGTGAAGGTCATCATCGACGGAGGAAGTTGCCATGCAAGTGAAGAGCTATGTTTCAAGCTACATTTGGTCAAGATGAAGCATCCTCGCCCCTACAAGGTCCAATGGCTTAGCGACTCCGGCACCATTCAAGTGGAGCACACCGTTCAAGTCTCCTTCAAGATTGGAGCATATGAAGACACTTTGGAGAGTGATCTGGTTCCCATGTCCGTTTGCCATCTCCTACTTGGACGACCTTGGCAATTCGACCGCGGTGTCATCCACAATGGACGAACCAATCACTATAGCTTCAATATGAAGGGAAAGGAGTACGTGCTACGACCCATGTCACCAAGTCAAGTGATCGCCGACAAGCAAGCAACCACCCATCGTGGAGAGAATAGTGAGAGAGTGAGCCACCAAAAAGAGAGTGAGTGCCACAAGCCAAAATTGAGTGTCTCCACGATGAGCGACAAGAAAAACCTAGTGCTTTTAGCTACCAAAAGAGAGATGAGAGAAGTGTGTGAGAACCCATCAAGTGTTGTGCATTATGTCCTATAGTGCAAGGACGAGGCCGATACGTCTCCATCGTATCTACTTTTCCTAACGCTTTTCATCTTGTTTTGGACTATAATTTGCATGATTTGAATGAAACTAACCCGGACTGACGCTGTTTTCAGCAGAGCTACCATGGTGTTGTTTTTGTGCAGAAATAAAAGTTCTCGGATTGGAACGAAACTTTGCGAGGATTTTTTATATGAATAAAGAAAAATACTGGAGCCAAGAACCACCGGAGGGGGGCCCCTGGGTGAGCACAACCCACCAGGGTGCGCCCACCCTCCAGGCGCGCCCAGGTGGGTTGTCCCCACCTGGTGGCCCCGCAGGCCCTGAAACCGACGCTATAAAATCACATTTTTCCAGAAAAAAATTAGAGAGGAAGAATTATCGCGTTTCGCGAGACGGAGACGCCGCCACCTCCTCTTCTTCATTGGGAGGCCAGATCTGGAGTCCGTTTGGGGCTCCGGAGAGGGGGATCTTCGATCTTCGTCATCACCAACCCTTCTTCATCGCCAATTCCATGATGCTCCCCACCGGGAGTGAGTAATTCCTTCGTAGGCTCGCCGGTCGGTGAGGAGTTGGATGAGATTCATCATGTAATCGAGTTAGTTTCGTTAGGGCTTGATCCCTAGTATCCATTATGTTCTGAGATTGATGTTGCTATGACTTTGCCATGCTTAATGCCTGTCACTTTGGTCCCGGGTGCCATGATTTCAGATCTGAACCATTTATGTTATCACCATTATATCTATGTTCTAGATCCGATCTTGCAAGTTATAGTCACCTACTACGTGTTATGATCCGGCAACCCCGGAGTGACAATAGTCGGGACACTTCTCGGTGATGACCGTAGTTTGAGGAGTTCATGTATTCACCGTGTGTTAATGCTTTGTTCCAATTCTCTATTAAAAGGAGGCCTTAATATCCCTTAGTTTCCAATATGGATCCCGCTGCCACGGGAGGGTAGGACAAAAGATGTCATGCAAGTTCTTTCCATAAGCACGTATGACTATTTATGGAATACATGCCTACATTATATTTATGAATCGGAGCTAGTGCCGTATCGCCCTAGGTTATAACTGTCACATGATGAATCTCATCCAACGAATCGCCGATCCAATGCCTACAATTTTCCTACATATTGATCTTGCTAAGTTACTACTGTTGCTGTCACTATTGTCACTGCTACAAAACTACTGCTATCATTGTTACCATTACTATTACTGTTGCTACTACTATCAAAACTATCATATTACTGTGCTACTGATCACTTTGCTGCAGATAATTAATCTCCTGGTGTGATTGAATTGACAACTTAGTTGCTCACAAATATTCTTTGGCTCCCCTTGTGTCAAATCTATAAATTTGGGTTGAATACTCTACCCTCGAAAACTGTTGCGATCCCCTATACTTGTGAGTTATCAGAGGCAACAACAACTAACACCTCTCACCCTCTACCTTTAGTGTTTTCTAATATCTTGCAGGAATTCAAGGACGTCTTCCCCGATGAGCTACCTCCAGGACTACCTCCAATCCAAGGCATCGAACACCGAATCGACCTCATCCCCGGTGCACCGTTACCTAACAAGGCACCCTACTGCGTCAACCCCGAAGAAACCAAATAAATACAAAGGCAAGTACAACAACTCACTAACAATGGGCATGTGCGTGAAAGTTTAAGTCCTTGTGCCGTACCGGTCATACTAGTGCCTAAGAAAGACAGTAGTTTTTGCATGTGTTCTGATTGTAGACCCATCAATGCTATCACCGTCCGTTATAGATATCCTATTACTCGCCTTGATGACATGCTAAACGAAGTTAGTGGAGCCACCATTTTCTCTAAAATTGATCTTAAAAGTGGATACTATCAAATACGCATCCAAGAAGGTGATGAATGGAAAACTGCTTTCAAAACCAAATTTGGCTTGTATGAATGGTTGGTCATGCCTATGGGCCGGGTTTATCCGAAGCATCCGGCACCTTTATGCGTGTGATGCATTTTGTTCTTCGCTTATACATTGGCGTATTTGTTGTGGTATACTTTGATGATATACTTGTGTTTAGCAAATCTCTAAGAGATCATGTCACCCATCTTAAAACTGTTTTGCAAACTCTTAGAAAAGAGAGTCTTTATGCTAATATGGAGAAATGCAAATTTGGTGTGGACAAGCTCGTTTTCTTGGGTTTTGTTGTATCATCTAAGGGTGTTCATGTAGATGAAGCTAAAAATGATGCTATTAAAACTTGGCCACAACCAACCAACTTGCAACAAGTGCGAAGTTTCCTTGGCTTAGCCGGTTTCTATCGTAGATTCGTTAAGGACTTTAGCACCATTGCATCCCCTTTGCATCCCTTGAGTAAGAAGAATGCACCATTTGTTTGGGGACCATCCCAAGATACCGCATTTTATGAGCTTAATAATTTGCTTACACATGCTCCTTTGCTTGCTTTGCCCAATTTTGATAAAACTTTTGAATTTCATTGCGATGCTAGTGGCAATGGTACAGGAGGTGTGTTAATGCAAGAGAAGCGCCCAATTGCTTACTTTAGTGAGAAACTTTCTGGAGTGGAACTCAATTATACCATGTATGACAAATAGCTATATGCTTTAGTGCGAGTTTTGCGTGAGTGGGAACATTATCTTCGCCCTCATGAATTTGTCATCCATACGGATCATGAAATGCTTAAATATCTTAAAGGTCAAACTAAATTGAATAAGCGACATGCCAAGTGGAGTGAGTTCATTGAGTCATTTCTTTATGTCATCAAGTACATCAAAGGCAAGGAAAATGTTGTGGCGGATGCTCTTTCCCGCAAATGCGTGCTTGTTACTAAACTTGAATTGAATGTCATTGGCTTTGAGCACATAAAAGAATTGTATGCGAATGATCCTGCTTTTGCTATTCCTTATGACAAATGTTTGAAGCATACAACTTGGGAGCGATATTACATCAAGGATGATTATCTAATGAGAGCTAACAAATTTTGTATACCCGAGTCTTCTCTTCGTTTGTTACTTTTGCAAGAAGCTCATGGAGGAGAACTAATGAGACACTTTGGACACGACAAGACCTTCGCTATGCTCTCCAAGAACTACTTTTGGCCCAAGATGTTCCGCGATGTCTCATGCTTCACCAACCGATGCTTTGCATGTCGCAAAGCTAAGTCTAAAGCTCAATCACATTGTTCCTATATGCCACTTCCTATTCCGTATCACCCATGGGAAGATATTAGTATGGACTTTGTGCTTGGTTTGCCTAGAACACAAAATGGCAAAGATTCCGGGTTTGTTGTTGTGGACCGTTTCTCTAAGATGGCACATTTCATCCCATGCAACAAGATAGACGATGCTTCACATGTTGCAAATCTCTTTTGTAGGCAAATCTTGTGTCTACACGGAGTGCCCAAGACTATTGTATCGGCCCGCGATGTAAAGTTCCTAAGCTACTTTTGGAAGACGCTATGCGCCAAGCTCAGAATCAAGCTCTTGTTCTCTTCGGCATACCTCCCACAAACCGACGGAGAAAACGGAGGTAGCGAACTGGACGCTATCAACTCTCCTACGCGTGTTGATCAAGAGGAACATCAAGGAATGGGAGGAGTGTTTACCCATCGCCGAGTACGCCTACAATCGAGCAAGACATTCGACTACCGGCAAGACCCCCTTCGAGGTCGTCTACGGCTTCAATCCTTTGTCCCCATTGGACATTCTACCTCTACCAGTACAAGAGCGCATCAACATGGACGCTAGTGCACGAGCGAGCTACCCCAAGAAGGTGCATGAAGATACAAAGGCACACCATCGAGTGACAAGTACACCGCCTCGCGACCAAGCTCAACACCAACAAGCACCCCATGATATTCAACATCAGAGATCTTGTGTGGCTACACCTTCGCAAGGACCGGTTCCCCACCAAACGCAAGTCCAAGCTTCTACCTCGAGCCAACGGACCCTTCAAGGTGATAGCACGCTACAACAACAACGCCTACAAGATCGACATCCCACGCGACAAGTACAACGTGAGCGATATCTTCAACGTCAAGGATCTCTCGCCCTACCATGGTGATGAAGATTTCGATCCGAGGTCGGATCTTTCCCAAGGGGGGGGGGGGTAGATGATGCGGAGCACCCCAAGGTCATCCCCATGGACCTATCATCGTCTCACCAAGTGCCAAGTGAACCGATGACACGAGCACGTGCTAGAGCTCTCGAGACCGAGGTGACTTCTATCCTTAGTGATATTCCATATGACCCACTCGAGACATGGCTACTACCTAAGTCTGGAATGTTGTGCACTATTAGGTACCAAGAAGACCCTCTCGAAGATGCACGTGAAGACGGAAAAGTCCCTAAGTTCATGGATGAAGAGAACCAACAGAAGGAACCGAAGAAGTCCCCAGGACTCGGACATCCGGCCCCAAGCCCCGGACATCCGGGCACTGGAACCGAAACAGCCCAGTAGTCAAAGCTACAGGGCCTGGACATCCGGCCCGACACCTGCCAGGACATCCGGCCCCCCGCCCGGAAATCCGGCACTCTTCGCAGAACCGAACCAGCGCCACCCCGGACATCCGGCCCCCTGCCCCGGACATCCGGCACCCCCTCGAAGCCCCGGACATCCGGCCCGTGACCCCCGGACATCCGGCCCCTATCTGCGAACAGTGAAAGGGCCGAAGCCCATGTACTCCTTCGCCCCCTTAGACTATATATACTCCTTCTCCCTCACATTTTAGGGTTAGCAAAGTCATAGCTCATTTGTATGTGAGCTTTGCTCCTATCCTCCTCTTGAGAGAGAGAGAGACCACCACTCCCATGGAGTTCAAGACCTCCATGTGAGCATGTGAGAAGATCCTGTGGGATTCAAGACCCCGTCAAGGGAAGATCCATCTCGGATTCAAGACCTCAACTCCTCACGGATTGGGATGAACTAGCTAACATTTGTATCGTCCTTTGTTGGATTTGGATCGTGTATCTCTTCGTGTGTACGTGGATCTAGCACATGTGTGATCGTTTCTCGTTGATTTGATTGTTTCCTCTCGTTTCCCCTCATGTGTTCATCGCCTTCTTCGTGGGGACCTCTCCAATCCTGAAAGATCGGCCCCTAGGGTTCCACCCTACGTCACATGGCATATACATCATTCTTGAGACTAATAGATGACAATATCTCACTACATCTCAATATGTTCGACTTGGTGATCTCCATCCCCGAGTTCATAATGTCGGCTTAACATCTCTATGCTCGTGACGTCTGAAACATAGTCATCGATCGAATCATATACTAGTCGAAGGGTGTGTGCCAGGATAACCTTATCAACTAGGGACCCATTAGAACAGTCATCATACAATATACAATTTCAAAAACATGTCACATACTTATTTATACATATCATAGATGATGTTCAATGAAAATAGAAATAACTCATGAATACATAGGAAAATATAATAATCACATGATTTCCTCTAGGGCATATCTTCAACAGTCTCCCACTTGCACTAGAGCCAATTATTTAGGGGACGTGTGCCCATGGGCCTCATGTGCGTCTCATGCTTCGGCTGCGGGAGAGGCTTTGCCAATAGATCAGTAACATTCAAATCTGTGTGTGCCTTGCATATGTTTACATCACCTCTTTCAACAATGTCACGAATGAGGTTTAACCGCCTTTGTATGTGCCGGGTTTTATGATGGTTCCGTGGTTCCTTGGCTTGTGCAATAGCACCAATATTATCACAATAGAGGTCCAATGAATCGTACGCGCCCTAAACAACACCAAGATCGGGAATAAAATTCTTCACCCAAACACCTTCTTTGGCTTAAGAAACAACTATCTACTTGGCCTCCTTCGTAGAATCAGCAAGCATATCTTGCTTGGAACTCTTCTAGCTTGCCGCTCCTCCATTCATAATGAACACAAATCTTGATTGCGATTGGATATCATTCCTATCAGTCCAGAAATTAGCCCTGGATTAACTTGTTACAGCAAGCTCATCCTCACCACCATAAACCAGGAATGTATCCTTAGTCCGTCTAAGGTACTTCTGCATATTCTTTAACCGCTATCCAGTGACTCTCACTTGGATCGGCCTGGTACCTGCCAAATACACAGAGTAAAGCAAACATCTGGACAGGTACATACATAGCATACATGATGGACCCGACAGCCGAAGCTACGGAATCGCATCCATGCGTCTTAGCTCACCAGGAGTCAAGGGACTCTGAATCTTGCTAAGACTAATGCCAGATGACATGGGCAAGAATTCTTTATTGACATCTTGCATGTTGAACCTCGTCAAAACAATGTTGATGTCGCTGTGACCATGAATGAGCAGTCCACCTTGGACAACGGGTCCATAACAGCAGCTAGATAGAAATCTCTCTCCCTTGTTCTTCCATACAAAGATATCATGGGTTGCCCTATATTATTGAGATTAAGCTGATGTAATTCTCGATGTCTTTGTAGCTGTGTGATGAATTGTCACTTTACGGTTAGATCTATATATGTGTGATTGATATTGATATATGCTCTATGGTCTATTAGTCTTGCATTGTCCATGTTTGCATGAATGATCTTCAAAAGGACGTTGTGTAATTTTATTTTATTTTTTCCGGGGGGACGTTGTGTATTTTAGTTAAGTTCAATCTTGGAAGTAATCTACTACAGCGACAAAGAGTAGAAAAGGCTTTTACTATGTTGTTGCCACTATTGACAAAACATGTTGAAACTTTTCCATATTGCATAAAAGGGTAGTATGGATTTTTTAAATTTTTTTCAAAAATATCTGAATACTTCCATTTTTTTGCCAAATTTTGACAGAAAATTGTAATTATTGTGTATTTTCCTTCTAGTTTTTTTTCTTTTTCGTCAAAACATCTTCAAATTTCCTAGATTCAATATAAGGATAGTTTAGATTTGTAAGAAGGTTTTTCAAATGTTTCTGGACACTTTCACTTGCTGGTTGAATTTTGACAAAAATGGCTCTGATTTGTATTTTTCTTCTATTTTTTTTTGGTTTCTTGAACTTCCTGAAATTTCCGCAGATTTCATATAAGGACATTGTACACTTTTGAGATATTGAAATGTTTCGGGAAACTTTCATTTCTTGATCAAATTTTAACCCAAAATGGCCCTTAATTTGAATTTTCATTCTAGTTTTTTTCTGTTAGGCAAAACTTGCTGAAACTTTCTCGGATTGAGTATAAGGGTAGTGTGGATTTTTTAGATATTTTTCAAAAAACTATGGAATCATTCATTTTTCAGGTGGTGACGTGGCAGCTAACTAGGCCGTTGGTCAGTCAAGACCATTAAAAAACCAGTCCAGGGTTGTTTCTTGTCCGCTTTTTTAAGTTGAAGGTGGTAAACTAGACGTTCTATAGTTTGGGTTGTATATTTAACCAATCTAGGTGTCAATTTTTTCTGCCCTCTCATTTTCATTCTGCTTCCGCCTCTGCCTATAGAATGCACTCATGGCACACACAAGCGCGTCGTTGTGAGGTAGCTTGTGCCTAAACTAGGCAAGAACAACGGTAGGGGACTAGATTAGAACATAAAGTGTACATGTCTTAAAAGGCAACAAGAACCTTTAGATACCCACCTTGGAGCTTGCCCAGTTGAGCTGCACGTTGAGGAGAGGCCATGGATACCCACCTTGCTTGTACGCGCTGGCCCGCCCCTGATTTGGCCCCAATTCGTTGGCTTATCAAGTCGCAACTTGACTTGTCGCCAGGGACAGATGCTCTGCTTGGGCGAGCAACCGAGTGAACTACTACCTCTGTCCTGATTTATTGGCCTCCTTCGTATTTTGTGCCAAATTTTGACAATAGATTTAACTAATAAACTATTAATACATGTCACCAAAAATTATAACGTTGGATTTGTATTTAAACATAATTTCCTATAATAATATTTTTGCTATGTACATATATTTAAATTTTATTAGTTAAAATCATGGTCAAAGTATGCCCAAAATAAACCAGGACAACACAGAAGTAGTACCACATAATAACTTCTTTTGCAGGTTATGTGCTATCCTCAGACAGGTAGTACCAACTTGTTGCCACTTGCCCGTATCTCATGATGCTGCAAGCGCTTGTTCAATGGATCGGCCTTTTATGAATCTCAACTTGCTTGCGCTTGACAAGCCCTGTCAACATCTTCCCTCGGATAAGGAAATGAAGCCATTATCCAGTTGTTGCATGATCGATATTCCGGAAACTTCTAGCCAAGTAAGAAGCTATGGAACTAATTTACGTACGCCACACATCCTACCCACACAGTCATCTGCATAAAGTTTTGGACCACGCGCGATGTATTTATTAGCTAGCCTAAAAACCAACATGTGACCACCGAAGAGCTTACGTGAGATACTTGCAGAAAATACCCGACTAAAATGGTACAAACCGTAAATTCAGGCCGTCTTTATCATCGATTTTCCAAAGTAGGCACCGTACGTGGTTCACAGAGTTGTCATTGTGCTATCTCAAAGTTTCATTGTGCTAATTTGTGCACGGCATCATGCATCACGATGCACTGAACCATGCGTCACTCACCAGTGATGTGCAAAATGCGCCTGGATTGAGAGAACATCAGCTATAGGCTCTGTTTGTTTGTTTGTCTTGTTGCAGCACTGTCGATGGTGGCGCCGACAACACGGTGGAGACAACACGGTAGATGGTTCCGACACGCGCATACTGTTGGAGTGCTGCTCGGACGACCTGATGGAAAGCCTCCTCGCCTGCTCCGACATGGCTTCGGGATCTCCCTTCTCGCGAACCAACGAAGCTTGCACCAGGTAATTTAAATAACTTGTGCACAGATTCTAAAGTATCATTCATGAAACATACTACGTCTGTATCAAAATGTCCGACGTTTTTGTAGGCTAAAACGGAGGGAGTACGATCCGTACGTGGAGATATACATATAACATAGTGCGTTTCGTTTCTTGCCGCTTTCTAATATTCCTCTTCTGTCCAATTTAATTAACAGGGGAACTGTTTGGTTGACTTGCATGTACCTGGGTGCGTCGCATGGTTTTCCTAACTAAGATCTATTCAAATCCAAGAAACTGGACGGGACCAACTTGCCTGCAGCCCCTTTCAGGAGTACGATGACATCCCTTTCCTGTCCCCGTCAGAGAATTTATAACATCCGATGTGTGCTAGTAAAATATTGTGTGCACTTGAACCGGCTTCATTTATTATTACATCAGAATAGTGATGTTTACACGGGAAAATATCTAGGATGGGGTGCTTGATCAGGATGCCAACTTTAGATCGACTCTATCAGATTCCTAAAGGAAAAAAAAAATCAAGACCAAAAGGGCAAGCACCCCTTGGCATATTTTTATAGAAGAGCAAGGAATACGGTTGAATATTCGCCCCCCGCGGGGATGTCAGATTCCTAATTGGACAACCTCTATTATAGGCATGCTCCTTTAGTTTGAAATTCCGACTTAGATTTCCACTCCCTATCCTATCTAACGGGAAAAAGGCGGAAAATCCGCATCTGAGCCCGGGCTCAGATTCTCCCGCTCAGAAAAAAATTCAAAACAAATACTAGAAAAATTCAAAAAATTTCAAATTGTTTTTGTGTGGTAGATAATTTGATGCGTGAGGCCCGCTCCAAATTTCAACTCATTTGGATATCTGAGCAGCTCTCGGCAAAAAAGACAAATCGGGTCAAAACAGTTCGTGAACAATAAACTTTTTTACAGACCCCGATTTTGTCTTTTTTGCTGAGGGCTGCTCAAAAGTCCAAACGAGTTAAAATTTGCAGCGAACCTCACGCATCAAATTATCTACCAAACAAAAAAAAATTGAGTTTTTTGAATTTTTCTAGTATTTGTTTTGATTTTTTTTGTCGGAGCGGGTGGAGCTGAGCCCGGGAGCCAAATTGGCCTTCTCGCTGGCAGGTGGCTTTCCAAGCTTCTCGCCTAAGTGAAATCGAGGGTTTCCAAAAATACCCCCGAAATGAAACATTATCACTATGGAAATGCCAGCCAGGTACTGAAACCGCGGGTTTCCAGGCTTCGTCCTCTCCCAAAAAAGAGGGATTCGCTCTCTCCCTCCGCTCAACTTGTACACACGAATGAGTGCCTCCCAGGTGTCATTTTGATTTCTTTTGTCGAACATAATTTTTTTGGCTGTATGCATCCTATCTATACAGAGGTCGGGTGTTTCTCTTAATGCGTTTTATTCGCTTGATGCTACATTTTGAGTTAAAGAAAAGCCCCCTTTATCGAAAAAAGCATGTTAGCAGTAGTCATAATTTGCTGATGATGTGTTGTTACTAAATGTTCAGGAAGTCATTAACTGTTAACCGCTCAGGTTGGCAATTAGGGATTAACATGCGAATCATCCAGTTAATTAATCTACTGATAAATCAATAAACCGACTACTGAGTGACCCATCGAGTATGGATTAATCGGCCGGTTAACAGATTTATAGGTTGGTATTTTGTACAATGTTGTTAACCGAGATGTCACTACAGGAAAATTATGTTTTCCCGTGTGTTAGCCTATAAGCCGTGAGCTAATTTTCAGGTACTTGGCTTATGTTCCTCAAAGCCGAGTCTAGAAAAATAAACACCTGGTAAATAAAAAGCACTCAGCTTATGGCCATCTATAAGCCAAGTGTTGCAAAAAAGCTCTTGGCTTACAGGGAGCACACGGTATCTACTGAAAAAAGCACCGGGCTTACAGCTCACGGTCGACAAAGACATCTGCCACGTGTCTACAACGGAGGTGGCTGACGGCACCGTCACGGAGCAACCTATAACCCGTGTGTCCAAAGACAACACTCAACTTACATTGTATATAAGCCTTGTGCCTAAGATAGCACTTGGCTTGCATGGTATATATGCCGTGTGCCCAATGAAAGCACTAGGCTTGCGTTTTTGCATATTTTTTGCAACGCATGACATTTGTGCAATATTGGTTTAAAAGAATTTTCATATTATTTATCTTTACTACTTCATTATTATTTCTCCGTACCGGCGTGTTGTTGGTGGAGGCGAGCTGCTCCTCGTGGCGCCGCCGGAAGTACTCCGTCCAGAACGCGTGGTTGCCGGCGGCGTACTCCGGAAGGCCCCGCACCTCCTCCGGCAGGGAGGACCGAACGCGCGCGATCTCAGCGTGACGGCGGTCGGCATTGGTCGGTGGGGGGAGGACGGAGACGCCTCCGGCGCTGAGCCTCCACGAGCCTGGCACACGCATGTCCGGCGGCGCCGGGTAGTTCGCCTCATGGAAGAGGTACGCCTCCCACTTGTGGAGGTGACGGCGGCCAAAGCCGTTCGCTGCAGCTCCATCGCCGGGGTATCGCTCGCCCATCGTGGCTGCAGGCGTGAATGGAGGAGAGAGAGAGAGAGAAAAGGGTGTCGGCGGCGAGGGAGGCAGAGACTTCGACGAGGGATTGTGCGGCCACCGGCGAGGGACGGGCGGCTTTTATAGCGGCGGGTGGGCGGCGAGCGGGCGGCATGCATGTGTACGCGTGGCGGGACGGGGCGCGGCGTGCGGCGGCGCGCCTTCACTGCGCCGCCGAGGAATCAATGGAAGGCTGACCGGCGGCAGCCTTGGCATTGATTCCCCGCGGGAAACCGAGGCGATGAGGATGACGAATGCGCCTGGTCACTGACTCGACAGGTCCACCAAGCTTTCGCATAAAAAATGTTTCCCCCGACGCCCCCGAGTGACCCCCAATTTGTCGGGTTCGGCCTGGGTCCACCGGCGCCAAATTCGGGCCTAACCGGCGAAAAGTGGGCTTCTGGGGACGCGACTGGACCGTTTTTTAGCGCCGGCGATAAAAAAGGCCTTGGGAGGGACTATTGGGGAGGGGGAGTGGAGATGCTGTAAGGTGGCATGTGTGCACGTTGGGACATATATATTAATGGGGGCTAGCTACTTAGATATAAAACATATCTCACGCTCTTTTATTATTGCATATTGCCTTCAATGTTTCGCCAGGGTAGCTAACTCATCACAGGTGGTCCAAAACATTATTGCAGATGAATATGTGAGTATGATGTGTCGCGTAATTTAGTCCTAGCTTCTTACAAGTGGATAAGGGCTTCTTTCCTGGTTTGGTTTGGCGCCAGTTGAATGGCTAGAAGTTTCCGGAACATTGATCGTGCAACAAGTGGATAAGGGTTTCTTTCCTTTTCAGAGGGAAGAAGTGGGTAAGGCTTCTGGAACGCAAGGCGGTACAAGGATATGGGGATCTGATTCATACAAGGCCGAGGCATTGAACCAGGGCTGGCAGCATTATCACACACGGAGCAAGTGAAAACAAGTTGGTACTATGTTGGTACCTCACACGGAGTAGTACTAACCCGTACTTCCTCTGTTTCAAAATATAGTGCATACAGATTTTTTTTAAAGTCAAACCTTAAGACCTTTTACTAAGTTTGTGGAGAAAAATATTTACATCTAGAATGCCATATATATATATATATATATATATATATATATATATATATATATATATATATAGGCTTTATCATAAGATGTGATTTTATATTTTATATATTTTGTATTGTTGAGATAAATAGTTTCCTCTATACACTTGGTTAAAGTTTGTAAAGTTTTACCTTTTTTTAAATCTATTCGCATTACATTATGAAACGGAGCCAGTACTCTTTTTTTTTTTTACCTTTCCATATTCCAAGTTGGTAGGTCGAACAAGCTGCATTTCACTGCAAAAATTTATTACCAACATAAAATCTTATGAAGAGGCTCTTGGCCTAGTAAGTTGCAAAAAGAAAAGAAAAAAGGCTGTTGGCTCGTTGTATCTCGCTGGCTCAATAAGCCATCCAACTGGCGCCAAACCAAACCAGGGGCGGGCGCGTGCAAACAGGGGTATCGATGGCGATAAGGATGAGGATCAACCCTCTGCACAGCAAGTGGGATCACACGTACACTCTGGATGGATACACTTTGTTTCTTGCTGTTCTGATCTAGTAGTTAGTCTGAATGTTTCTGTCTATTTTCATTCTCTGCGCACAGGAGATGTACATGATAGGGATCTGTTACAACTACACGGGAGTGGATAGAGACCATCACGCCGTCGGTGGAGCTGAAGGGGTGGGCGCGCTCGTGGGCGTCGTGGCTCCGGTGAGACCAGGGCGAGGCTATTGTCCTCCTCACAAGTGAGGCCCAGCGTCAGAAGTGGTAAACCCCCACCCCCCGCGCGCGCAGTTGAATTGTGGTGGTCATCGACATTCAGACTGGTCCGAAAGTCGACGAACACGCTGCTAGAGAGTCCCTTGATGAGGATATCGGCGAACTGTGACGTCGTCGGCACGTGGAGCACACGGACCTCGCTGAGAGAGACTCGCTCGTGGACGAAGTGAAGATTGATCTCGTTGTGCTGATGCTGCACAGGTCACTCTGCACGTTCGGTTTATTTGGTTTGGTAAATACGGTTAGTTTGTATGATATTGATAATTTGGTAAATACAGTATTAAATTAAAATACGGTTCCGTGTCAGTATATACAAAAAAGGGCATGATTTCGGTTACGCTGTGAAAGTATACCATTTTATGTGTCAAAAGTAAAAAAAAATTGCTATTACAAGCACACAAGTATATTAAACACATTAAGGCGCGGTAGAAATGTGACCAACCAGCTATGCTACGTGGCGCATGCAGGTTTGTTTGCACTTTGTTGAGAAAGGGGAGGCCATGGCTTGGTCATGTTGGTATGTTGTATGCTTTAGAAGAGAAGGCATGTGTTTATATGGTAGGATTGAGAAGAGAAGGCATATCTGGTAGGGTTGGGCATTTTTTTTGTTTTTGCTATGTATATGGATTTAGATAGATGATTGCTTGAAAGAGAATTCTAATTAATTTGTGTATTTTGTATGCTTGATTCTCATTGAGATATGGTCATATAATTAGGATGTTATATTGAGATTTTTGTTATGTTGTGTTGCCATTGACGCCATGGTTCCTGGCGTATTGGCCTGGTGCAGGGACATTAACAAACAAATGACAAATTAGAAGCAACCCTACAAGAAACATTGTACAACTCATAAATAGATGGTCACAAATTCATGACATACAACATAACTTAGATCCACGACATAAGCATTACATAGTTCAACCAACATACGTATTACAAACTTCAACTGACAAAGTTCAACCGACATACGCATTACAAACTTCAACTGACATAGTTCAAATGACATGCAACATCACTTAGTTCAAATGACATACAACATCACATAGTTCAACCCCTCGTATTTTTCTTGCTTGAATTCTCTTTCTTATTTTTCTTGCGGGCATCATCCTTCTTATTTTTCTTGCTTGCATTGTCCCCATCTAGATCCGAGCAGCCTGCGCTTGGGTCGGTATATAGCAGCTACAAGTCTGGCTCGTAATCTAGCAGGATAGGTTCCAATCGAATGTCTTGGTTAGGTCCAGGGTTGCAACAGAAGCAATGGTCGTTCTGCCTCTTTGAATACGACCTAAAGGTCGTGGTCCTTGGTGTCCGGAGCAGAGGTCTGGATGCCGTGGTTCTTGGCGTCTGGGCTTTATCAGAGGCAACAAAAGTTTTACTTCTCTGGGTTAGACCCAGACTCCAAAGTCACTGGCATCTTGGTCTGGAGCAGAGGGCTAGACGTCGTGGTTCCTTGCGTCTGCGGTTTATCAGAGGCACACAAATTTTACCTCTCTAGATATGACAAATTTCTTGCACAATTCACGACATGGACAACTAATGCCAAAGTTCATGATAGATAATAGAACTCTAAATAGACGGTCTCAAATTCATGACACATAGCATAACTTAGGTTCACTACATAGTTCCCATCACATAGCACAATAGGTCCGTGACATAGTTCATCACAAATTCATGATATATTTCTCAAATAGCAGCACATTCAAGTCTCTATTGGGTCACACGCGGCCATTTCCCCTTCTTGTCACGTGCTGATACGTCCATTTTGCATCATGTTTTCCTACTGTTGTTTATATTGTTTTTATGCTTTATAACACTTTGTGGAGTAATTCTAATGCCTTTTCTCTCATAATATGCAAGGTTTACACAAAGAGGGAGAATACCGGCAGCTGGAATTCGGGACCTGAAAAAGCTATGTCAGAGATAGCTATTCTGCACATCTCCAAATGAGCTAAAATTTTACGGAGAATTATTTTGGATTAGATAATAAATATTGGAGAGAAGAACTACCAGAGGGGGGCTGCCAGGTGGCCACAAGGCACAAGGGCGCGCCAGACCCCCCTGGTGGGTAGTGGGCCCCTCGGCCCACCTCCGGTGCCCATCTTCTGGTATATAAGGTCTTTTGACCTAGAAAAAATAAGGAGAGGACTTTCGGGACGGAGCGCCACCATCTCGAGGCGGAACTTGGCCAGGAGCACTTTTGCCCTCCGGCGGAGCAATTCCGCCGGGGGAACTTCCCTCCCGGAGGGGGAAATCGAATCCATCGTCATCACCAACAACCCTCTCATCTTTAGAAGGCCAATCTTCGTCAACATATTCAACAGCACCATCTCATCTCAAAACCCTAGTTCATCTCTTGTGTTCAATCTTTGCACCGGAACCTCAGATTGGTACCTGTGGGTGACTAGTAGTGTCGATTACATCTTGTAGTTTATGCTATATGGTTGATTTGATGGAAAATTATATGTTCAGATCCATTATGCTATTTAAAATCCCTCTGATCTTGAGTATGAATATTATTTGTGAGTAGTTGCCTTTGTTGAGGCCACGGGAGAAGCCATATTGCAAGTAATCACGTGAATTTGATATTCGTTCGATATTTTGATGATATGTATGTTGTGATTCCCTTAGTGGTGTTATGTGAACGTCGAATACATGACACTTCACCATCTTTGGACCTAAGGGAATGCATTGTGGAGTACTTATTAGATGATGGGTTGCTAGAGTGACAGAAGCATAAACCTTAGTTTATGCACTATTCCGTAAGGGGCTGATTTGGATCCATAGGTTTAATGCTATGCTTAGATTGTTATCTTAATACTTCTATCGTACTTGCGGATGCTTGCGAGAGGGTTAATCATAAGTGGGAGGCTTGTTCAAGTAAGAACAGCACCCAAGCACCGATCCAGCCACATATCAAATTATCAAAGTAGCGAACGTGAATCAAACCAACGTGATGAAATTAACTAGATGAAATTCCCGTGTGACCTCAAGAACGCTTTACATATTATCAGAGACCGTCCCGGCCTGTCCTTTGTCATCAAAAGGATTGGGCTACCTTGCTGCAGTTACTGTTACTATTGTTACTTGCTACAAATGATCTTGCAATAAAACTACCCGTTACCGACAATTTCAGTGCTCGCAGAAATTACCTTGCTGAAAATCACTTGTCATTTCCTTCTGCTCCTCGTTGGGCTCGACACTCTTACTTATCGAAAGTACTACGATTGACCCCCTATACTTGTGGGTCATCAAGACTCTTTTCTGGCGCTGTTGCCGGGGAGTGAAGCGCTCTTGGTAAGTGGAAATCGGTAAGGAAAAATTTATATTATGTGCTGAAATTTATTGTCACTTGTTACTATGGAAAACAATCCTTTGAGGGGTTTGTTCGGGGTATCTTCACTTCGACCGGAAACACAAAGAGTTGCCCTCAACCTACTGCACCTATTGAAAATATTAGTTATGAAATTCCTTCGGATATGATAGAGCAACTGCTAGCTAATCCTTATGCAGGAGACGACATGAAGCATCCTGATATGCATTTGATATATGTGTATGAAATTTATGGATTGTTTAAGCTTGGAGGTTTACCCGGAGATGAAGTTAAGAAGAAGCACTACTGCAGAAAGGTCCAAAGACGACACTTGTATCAGAGACCATTCGACCAAACTGTTAGCGATGTAACCCAAACTGTATGCGATATAAAAACTGGGAAAAAAACGTTTGTGATGTCGCCATATCACACATGGTTCAAAAACCGCAATCGTCTGCGATGTCGCGCAAACAGTTTTTTCAAAAGAAATGTGTGCGATGTAACCTATCATTGCACACGGTTCGTCAAATGCAAACGTGTGCGATGCTTTACACACGGTTTGTACAAACAGTGTGTGTGTGATGTACTCTATCATTGCACATAGTTTTAATGAGGCAACCGTGTGTGATGCCATGCACACAATTTTTGTAAAAAGTGTGTGTGATGTAGCAGATTATTGCACACGATGTTAAAAATATGAACGTGTGTGATGCCTTGCACATGTTTATTTTTAAAAAATATGTGAGTGACATAGACTGCCATTGCATATAGTTTCATAAAAGTAACCGTGTGTGATGCCATCCGTACGTCTTTTTCATAGAAAAAAAGTTTTTTGCCATATGTTTGAAGGCGAATTGATATTTGCTTCATCGTTTAACCTTGAATTTTTCTAGTACACCAAACATGTACCGTATATTACTCCATGTTAGAATTTGGCGTTTTCCAGAGCTCGCTTTCTAAATTTAAGTCATTAAGTGCATTTATAGGTATTTGGTGGAAATAATTCAGATTTGAACTACGGGTACATAAAATAGTGCACATAATGGATTGAAAAAATATATTTATAGTCTTGATTGTGTTTCCATAACTCATACAAGAAATGAAAAAAAATCTCAAACATCTATGTGGCAAGAGTGAGTCACAAACACGTAGTTTATTGGTTTTTTAATTCTCGAAAATGTAAATGATGTCTGAAAAATATGAAACTTGGTATACTATCATGATATGAACTCAGTATTGTGTGATAAAAAATTGAGATTGTTTCATTAAAGTTTTGATGTACACCCTTTAGAAATCGAACTATCTCCGAGGAACGATCATGGTTTTGAGAGTGAATGCACCAAGTTAGAAGGTGAATTGACATTTCCTTTGTTGTTTGACCTTAAAATTGTTAATACACCCAAGGTATACCACATAATTCTTTGTGTTAAAATTTGGCATTTTCCGGAGCTTGTTTTCTATATTTAAGTCATTAAGTGCATTTATAGCTATTTAATAGATATAATTCAGATTTGAACTACAAGTACATAAAATAATGCACAAACATGGCTTAAAAAAATTCATATTTACAATCTTGAGTGTATTTTCATAACTCATACAAGAAATGAAAAGAAATCTCAAACATCTATGTGGCAAGAGCCAGTCACAAACATGCAATTTATTGGTTTTTTAATTCTAGAAAATGTAAATGATGTTTGAAAAAGATGAAACTTGGTATACTGTCGTGATATGACCACAGTACGATGTGGTAAAAATTTAAGAACTTTTCACACATTTTTTGATGTACACCCTTTAGAAATCAAACTATCTCCAATGAACGATCGTGGTTTTGAGAGTGAATGCACCAATTTAGAAGGTGAATTGACATTTCCTTCGCCGTTTGACCTTGAATTTTTTTTATACACTCAATATATACCATAGAATCCATTGTGTTAAAATTTGGCACTTTTTATAGCTCATTTACTATATTTGAGTCATTAAGTGTATTTATAGCCATTTAATGGATATAATTGAAATTTGAACTATGAGTAGATAAAAGAGTGCACAAAAATGGTTTCCAAAATCATATTTATAGTCTTGAGTGTATTTTCATAACTCTTACAAGAAATGAAAAGAAATCGCAAACATTTACGTGGCAAGAGTCAACCACGAACATGGAGTTTATTCGTATTTTAAATCTAGAAAATGTAAATTTAGTTGAAAAAACATGGAACTTGGCACAGTGCAATGGTTTGACATTAATATGTTGTGATAATTTTTTAAAAATGTTTTACAATTTTTTTATATATATTGTTTTTAGAAATCAAATGGCAAGAAAACACACATGCGTTTGCTAGATTTTTATTGGTGATGTGAGTGAAGCCATGGATCAATGAGGTGGCATGCATCCATCCATCTATCCACACACCACCCATCCGTCCACACTCCATCCATCCAACCAACAAATATCTAGCCTTATCTCTTCACCACTGTCATCCAGCACCCACCACACATCGAGTCAATCTCTTACCACCGCACAAGGAGCAACAAGCTCATCCACTTCCGTCGCTTCGTCAAGCGAGTGCCGCAGCTCCGCGACCTCGGCTGCGCCACACAGCAACCAGGCGACCGAGGGACTGCGTCGAGCTGTCTCCGAGATCTTTGTCACACCAACAGCCGACGGCGAGCTCATGGAGGAATTCACCAAGGAACTCGGCGGCCGTTCCAGAGGACCATGGTGTGGGCCCACTTGAGGAAGTGCGCCATTGCAACCTTGGGTGAGCATCTACTGGATCCCCTTTGTTTTTTTGTTTCCTCATTTTTCTAAGTTGCTGAGAAGATTCCGTTCTCCTGCATGCTCTGTCCGACGGATGCGGCAAGGAACTGGCGACAACTTCCTGCACCGACGGCATGACTTCTGCGAACTATACACTGGCGACGAGCGGCGGCGCCGCCGCTTCTTATTGGTGACCTGAATATCTGGCGATATCTGGCGCATCCGGCCGAGCTATGACGACGGGCACCAAGACGAGGATTCGATTGGTGTAGACGCATGACTCCGATGATTGGCGTAGACACGGTGCTCCAACGAGTTGCCATTCTAGGAACTAGAGTAGTGCTGCCGTCGGCGACGAGCAATGGCGCCGCTGCTTTTTTTTGAAGCGAAATTGTACATTACAAACGGTTGTTGTGCCCCGACCGTGTATAAGTTCAGAATTAATCCCATACAGTTTGTTTGCTATGCCGTGTGCAAGTCTAGAATGCATCCCTCACAGTTGTTTTTCCCTTTATCTTTGGGGGGAAAAGCATTGACATGGTATAGGCTATGCGATAATATTTGATCTTGAAATTGAAATCGATTGAAATTAGAATTTCACCAAAAAATTTATCCTATGCAGCTAGTTCATCGGGATCGAAATTATATATATAATTTTTGGCCTCGTGAAGAAGAAAGTATCGCTCTAGCTCGGGGGAGGCTTAATTTAATATTATATTCATGCCCAAAAAATGAGCTCACAAGAGAAATTATCATTCAGAATTTTTATGATCGGCTTTCTGGTAACGATCAATCCATGCTCGATACTTGTGCTGGTTCTTTTATGAAGAAGACTACTGAATTCAGGTGAAATCTTTTAGAAAGAAGTAAACGCAACTCTGAAGATTGGGAACTCGACGAATGTAAAGAGTCAGGTATTAAGCTTGACTTTGATTGTGTTAAATATTTTATAAATACCGATGTGTTTCACAAGTTTAACACTAAATATGGACTTGACTCTGAGATAATAGCATTTTTTTTGAATCATTTGCTACTCATGTTAATCTCCCTAAGGAGAAGTGGTTTAAATATCATCCCCCTATTAAAGAAGAGATTAAAGAACCGGTAATAGTTAAAGATGAAACTATCATTTATAATGTTGATCCAGTTGTGCTTACTGCTTATATTGAAAAACCACCTTTTCATGTTAGGATAAATGAACATGCTAAGGTATCAACAGTGGTTCACAAAAGTAACATTGAAGCACCTAAACCCTCTGAACAAATTAAAGTAGAACCTAGTGTTGGTATGGTCGAAGATCTCGTGGTCGATAATATTCATGGGCATATTATTTATTTCTATGATGAAGCTGCTAAAATTGCCAAACCCGATACTAAAGATAAGAACAAGCTTGTTGTTGGCATGCCTGTCGTCTCAGTTAAAATAGGAGATCATTGATATCATGGTTTACGTGACTTAGGTGCTAGTGTGAGTGCTATTCCTTTTACTTTATACCAAGAAATTATGAATGATATAGCACCCGCTGAAATAGAAGACATAGATGTCACTATTAAACTTGCTAATAGAGATAACATCACACCACTTGGGATTGTTAGAGATGTTGAAATCTTGTGTGGGAAAATAAAATATTACTGATTTTCTAGTTCTTGGTTCCCCACAAGATGATTTTTGTCCCATAATTTTTGGTAGACTCTTCTTGAACACTGTCAATGCTAAGATAGATTGTGAGAAAGAAACTATCAGTGTTAGTTTTGGTGATGTGTCTCATGAGTTTAATTTCTCTAAATTTCGTAGACAACCTCATGATAAAGAATTACCTAGTAATGATAAAATAATTGGTCTTGCTTCTATTGTTGTACCTCCTACTAATCCACTAGAGCAATATTTGCTAGACCATGAAAATGATATGCACTTGCATGAAAGATATGAAATAGATACAATATTCTTTGAACAACAACCTCTCCTTAAACATAATTTGCCTATCGAAACTCTAGGAGGTCCTCTTCCACCTAAAGGTGATCCTGTGTTTGAATTAAAACAATTGCCTAACACTTTGACGTATGCTTATCTTGATGAGAAAAAGATATATCATGTTATTATTAGTGGTAACCTTTCAGAACACGAAGAAGAGAGACTATTAAAAAATTTAAGGAATCATCGTGCTGCTATTGGATATACTCTTGATGATCTTAAGGGCATTAGTCCCACTCTCTGTCAGCATGAGACTAATATGGAACCTGATGCTAAACCCGTTGTTGATCACCAACGGTGATTGAATCCTAAGATGAAGGAAGTGGTAAGAACTGAAATACTAAAACTTCTAGAAGCAGGTATAACTTATCCCATAGCTAATAGTAGATGGGTAAGTCCTGTTCATTGTGTCCCTAAGAAAGGAGGTATTACTGTTGTTCCTAATGATAAAAATGAACTTATTCCACAAAGAATAGTGACTGGCTGTAGAATGGTAATTGATTTTAGAAAATTAAATAAAGCTACTAGAAAAGATCATTACCCTCTGCCTTTCATTGATCAAATGTTAGAAAGATTGTCAAAGCCCACACACTTTTGTTTTCTTGATGGATATTTCGATTTCTCTAAAATACCTGTATCACAACCCGATCAAGAGAAAACCACCTTTACCTGTCCTTTTGGAACTTATGCTTATAGACGTATGCCTTTTGGTTTATGTAATGCACCTGCTACCTTTCAAAGATGTATGGCTGCTATATTCTCTGATTTTTGTGAAAAGATTGTTGAGGTTCTCATGGATGATTTTTTCATTTACGGAACTTCTTTTGCTGATTGCTTAAGCAACCTTGATCGAGTTTTGCAGGGATGTGAACAAACTAATATTGTCTTGAATTGGGAGAAGTGCCACTTTATGGTTAATGAAGACATTGTCTTGGGGCATAAAATTTCTGAACAAGGTATTGAGGTGGATAAAGCTAAAGTTGATGCAATCGAAAAAATGCCATGTCCTAAAGACATTAAAGGTATTCGTAGTTTCCTCGGTCATGGTAGTTTCTATAGGAGGTTCATTAAATACTTCTCTAAAATTTGCAGGCCTCTTACTAATCTTTTACAAAAGGATGTTCCATTTGTTTTGGATGATGATTGTGTAGAAGCCTTTGAAACACTTAAGAAAGCCTTAACTTCTGCACCTATAGTTCAACCACCTGATTGGAACTTGCCTTTTGAAATTATGTGTGATGCTAGTGATTATGATGTTGGTGCTGTTCAAGTACGAAGAGTTGATAAGAAATTAAAATATATCCATTATGCTAGTAAACCTCTAGACAGTGCCCAAAGGAATTATGCTACTACTGAGAAAGAATTTTTAGCAATTGTGTTTGCTTGTGATAAATTCAGATCTTACATTATTTATTCCAAAGTAATTGTTCACACTGATCATGCTGCTATTAAATATCTTATGGAAAAGAAAGATGATATGCATAGACTCATTAGGTTGGTTCTCTTGCTTCAAGAATTTGACTTGCATATTACTGATAGGAAAGGAGCTCAGAACCCGTAGCTGATAACTTGTCTAGGTTAGAAAATATTCTTGATGACCCACTACCTATTGATGATAGTTTCCCTGATGAACAACTAGTTGTCATAAATAATTCTCATAGTACTCCTTGGTATGCTGACTATGCTAATTACATTGTTGCTAGATTTATACCACCTAGTTTCACTTACCAAGAAAAGAAAAAAATTCTTTAATGACTTAAGACATTACTTTTCGGATGACCCACATCTTTATAAAGAAGGAGTAGATGGTATTATTAGACGTTGTGTACCTGAGCATGAACAGGAACAAATCCTTCGGAAGTGTCACTCCGAAGCCTACAGAGGACATCATGCAAGAGATAGAACTGCGCATAAGGTATTAAAATCTGGTTTTTATTGGCCTACTCTTTTCAATGATGCCCGTAAGTTTGTCTTGTCTTGTGATGAATGTCAAAGAATTGGTAATATTGGTAAGCGTCAGGAAATGCCTATGAATTTTTCACTTGTTGTTGAACCATTTGATGTTTGGGGCTTTGATTATATGGGACCTTTTCCTTCCTCTAATGGGTATACACATATTTTGCTTGCTGTTGATTATGTCACTAAGTGGGTAGAAACTATTCCAACTAGTAGTGCTGATCATAACACCTCCATTAAAATGCTTAAAGAAATTATCTTCCCGAGGTTTGGAGTCCCTAGATATTTAATGACTGATGATGGTTCACACTTTATTCATGGTGCTTTCCGTAAAATGCTTGCTAAATATGATGTCAACCATAGAATTTCATCACCCTGTCATCCTCAATCTAGTGGTCAAGTTGGGATTAGCAATAGAGAAATAAAATTAATATTACAAAAAACTATCAATAGGTCCCGAAAGAATTGGTCTAACAAATTTGATGATGCACTTTGGGCCTATGGAACAGCTTATAAAGATCCTATGGGTATTCTCAGTGTCAAAACCGGCAGACCTCGGGGTAGGGGGTCCCGAGCTGTGGATCTAGGGTCGATGGGTAACAAGGGACGACGAACACAGTGTTTACCCAGGTTCGGGCCCTCTCAAAGAGGTAATACCCTATGTCCTGCTTGATTATATTGGATGTATGATGTGGTTTATAGAGTAGATCTACCTCGAGATCAGCATGAGCTAACCCTAAGGCTATGAGGTAATGAATGTAGCTCTAACCCTAATGACTACCACCCTCGGTTTATATAGACACCGATAGGGTTAGGGTTACTGAAGATAGATTACAACAAGGGTTTAAAGAGATACTGCGTCTTCTTGACTTGGAGGGCACACCATGGCTTCATAGATCTCCTGTCAATATACGGCTTCACCAGTCGAGCCCACGTAAGATGGGCCGTCGCCCCGAGGACCCCTTAGTCCATGACTCCCTCAGTAGCCCCCGAACTTGCCTCCAACGCCAAGATTTGTATCCAGCATCCAATCGTCTGACCTATATTTGGCTTGTGAGGCGAGTTCTTCAATGTTCGGAACCAGGTGGTGTCCGGAATCTGAAACGGTAGTTTTACTTAGCACCGATGGCAATAAAAACATCGCTTGAGCGCAAATAGTTCCCTTATCTGACAACTTTGTCCCTCTCAACGAAGAGTCTCTTCCAGCCATAACACCAAGCATTTACTATTTCTCGAAGAGCGGCTCGAGGCTGACGCCACGTTTGACATGTCCTCTCAAGGTGAAGATCGTGTCCCACTTTTCGGGGATATGGTTAATGATTTCGATTCCCCTCCCCGCTCATAACATTGCGAAGATATTGGGAAGTGGAGGAGCCAACGGCGTGGAAAAAGGAATCCCTGGCCTGCCCACAGCCTATAAAGGGGGGCTGCTACAATCTACATCCCACGCCTTCTTCCACCTTCCACTCTCGCAGACCTTCAGAGCTCCAGCGCCCTTTCTCCCTGCTTCCACAGCGAATCCTACTTCACCTCCTTCGACCATGGCCGGATCTGGCGCCAATGGGAAGTGGGAGGCCTCCTCTGTCACCGACGGGGACATTCTGAAGCTGAAGGAGGCCGGCTACTTGCCGGCCAATGTTGCCCATCGGGCCCCTGAAGAGGGCCAGATCATCCCTACGCCCGAGCCGGGCGAAAGGGTAGTTTTTCTTCCCCATTTCCTTATGGGGCTCGGATTTCACCTGCGTCCCTTTGTGCGGGGGCTGATGTTCTTCTATGGGCTGGATTTTCATGATCTAGCCCCCAACTCCCTCGTCCACATCTCGACCTTCATCGTCGTCTGTGAAGCACTCCTCCGGGTCCGGCCGCACTTTGGTTTATGGCTGAAGGTGTTCAATGTCATGCCCAAGGTGGTCGGCAGCGAGCATGCGGACTGCGGAGGGGCCATGTTTAGTAAGCTGACATGGGTCAAGTGGCCGAACGACCACTTCGTCGACACCATCCGGATGTGGCAGAAGGAGTGGTTTTATATCACCGAGCCGAGGGAGGCCGCATGGGGAGCGGCCCCCGCATTCAGGTCCGGACCCCCTACCTGATTGGCCTCCTGGACCACCAAGAGCCCGGACTGGGGGTGTGTTGCCGACACGAAAACACTGCAGAAGCGCGTCGACAGCATAATAGAGACCGGCGCGAAGCTGGTCGACGTGGTCCAGATCATGCTCCACCGCCGGCTCCTCCCCTGTCAGGAGAGGGCCCAGCCTATGTGGGAGCATGAGCCCGACGATCCGGCCACCGTGCGGAACCTCTACTGTATGACTCCTGACAAGATATGGGGCCAATTATTCCAGCCCTAGAAGGAGTGGTTGGTCGAGCGGAAGGACATCGGCCTTGTCGCCACAAACCCCCAAGGGAGGTGAGCGGCATTCTTCTTCAAGAAGTGTTTGGATATTCGCACCACGTTTGACTTGGTCTAACCCTGGTATGTGGATTTTGCAAGGCTGGCTCGCCAAGGCCAAGAAGATCCGCGGCCCGGCGCCTCTGCCGGAAAAGCCACGATAAGAGCAGCTGGAAAAGCTGCTGGTCGTGGTGCCTTATAGGGCGCCCGCCGAGAAGGGCAAGAAGAAAGAAGGGCCGGAGGCCAGGGAGGGCCTCCGCCGTAGGGTTCATCCGGGCAATCGGTCCGGAGACGATGCGGCCTCATCAGTGCAGGATGGGGGCGAGGATGAGGACGAGGAGGAGAGTGCCTCCTCGCACTCCAAGAAGAGGGCAGCGTCCGAGGACGTCAAGGAGGTCCAACCTTCCCCAGCCCCGAAGAGACGATGCCGACCTAAGCTGGTTCTGTCCGACAGTTCGGACTCCCACAAGGAGTCCGAAGTGTCCGAGAAGGTTCCGAAGAAGGAACTTGGGGTCAAGCCCCCGGCCAGCAGGTTGGCATTTTTAGCAATCTTGTTTTCAGTAATTTGCTTTAGTTGAAGGTTAACCCCTCTGATTTCAGTCCCCCACGTGAACGCTCCACCGAGCAGACTTTGGAGGGGACGTCTCTGCCCACCGAACAGGTGGACAGTGGGTCTATGGCTCACTATGTGCCTCCTCTGATCCCCAGAGAGGTTGAGGAGGTGCGGTCCCAAAGAATTCCTCCTCCCCCGAACACAGAGGAGGAGGCGGACGCCATAATGGCTAAGGTTAACACCTTGGTCACCGAAGACCAGGAGGGAGCGTCCCTCCTGGCTGACAAAGGAAAGGAGTCCGGACCATTCGGTCCCCATCCGTCGACCACTCCTGAGCCCCCAAGGAATTCGACGGGACAGGCTCCTCCCAGCAGGGAAGGGGCCGGGGAACCAACACCAGCGGCGAACACCTCTACACAGGCGGCGGCTGGCTGGCCGGACATGCTGGAGGAGCTGGTGGACAACTCCACCATCATTGACGGGCATCGTTCTCTTATGAGTGCGGTGAAGCAGGGTGTTCGGTCCGTCCAATCCGGACTGAACGACGGTGTCCAAGGCCTTCTAACAAGCTTTGAGGTAAGTCAAGTAATACTCTTTCCTCATAATGCGGTTGTAATTGATAGTTCAGGTAGGCCGTGTACGTACCAGCCCCCGAGACTCTCCAAGGACATCGAAGAAAAACTGCAGAGGATCGAATTCGGTAGGCCGACTAATGATGTCGATATTTCTGTGGCTAATTCAGGCATCTTCCGTGGCCACGGCTGCTAATGCCACGGCACTAGAGGAGATGGATCGGAAGCTCAAGTTTTCCGACAAAGAGCTTGACCTTGTCAACAAACGGCTTGACAAGACGCAAGGTAAGCCCTGTGACAAGATGTGTAATTTTCTTGACGCTGTATATTGACGATCCGGACTATCTGCTAATCCTTTATCTTGATGATCCTGCAGCTGCTGCCGCCGACATCGAGGGCTTGAAGGAGGCCCTGAGGAAAGCCGAGGCCGAGGCGGCCACGAAGAAGACGGTCGTTGAGAAGGCGGTGGCCGAGCTTGAGAAGGCCAAGCTTGCTGCTGATCAGCATGAGGCTCGGGTGACCGAAGTCCAAGTGGAGCTCCAGCATGCTGCCAAGAAGCTGGAGGCCCTTAAGAAGGGGCAGGAGGAGCAATCCTCCCGGCTATCCAAGGCGGAGAAGGAGCTTCAAGAGGCGAGGAGTGACGCGCGAGGTGTCCGGGAGGAGCTCCGCCAAGCCGCCCAAATTGCAAATGGTAAGAAATACTTACTGCAGAGTGTGTTCGGAGGCAACAGGTTCGCCCTGCTGACGCGGGTCTGGCGCTCCGCAGGCGTCTTCGCCGAACTTCCGAAGAATGCGGCGGCCGCGGCGAGGCACTATGCCACCCTCGAGGAGGACTCCACGCAACGGCTCTTCTGGTCACAGTTTCCAGACTCCGAGCCCCCCCCCCCTTCTAAGCGATCAAATGAAGCAGCTAATGGAGATGCATCGGATGTCGGAGCTAGCCGTGAAGGACCTCTGTGTCAGCCTGTGGCCGGCCGAGCCCATTCCGGACACCTACTTCGGCCTTGTGCAAAAGCTGCGGGAGGCACCGCTCTGGATTGATGCCGTAAAGCGGTCAGTGTGCCTTGAGGGGGCGAGGCTCACGTTTGCGAAGACCATGGTGCATTGGCCGTGGATTTATCCAATGGAGATGGCCACTGGTCGTCCGCCCAAGGGGAAGGAGCATCGCCGCCCCGAGCAATACTTCGCGCAGGTGATAACCGGAGCGCTGGCGATAGAAGGCCAGTGTTCGAAATATGTAATTTTTCAGTGATTGTGTTTAAGTTTGTACCAAGTGGACCTTATGCTTTATTATGCATCTGCCTGACTTGTTTTATATTGTCATGATTTAATTTTGACTCCTGTGTGACCGTATGTTTATTCTGAAAACTACCAGTCGTCGGCTTCAACCCCCAAGTGAATATCACGAGGGGTGTTTCATCTCCGCACTGTTACCCTTAGCCAACGTCTTGGTGCCCGGAGGCGGTAGTGCGGGAGCGAAACCAGGCAATCGGGCTATTCAGTTTTATTGCTTTCACTTAGCCGTAAGAGCTTGACGGTGGGGACTAGGGACTAGCCCCCGGTGTATTGTGATGTACTTGGGGATCAAAACCTGCCCTTTCCGATCACATGGTTTGTGTTAAGACAAACCCTTCGTGTGACACGGCGAAATCGCCAACGATTTTTAGAGTCAAACCTCGTCATCGGATCGCAGACCAGTTCGCGCTTACTATGATGGTCAATTTTCGGCTTTTTCCTCCTGAGGTACTTGACTGGGCAAACCAGAAGTACAATCGCAGGGGTTCTCCCTTTGCCCTCTTAGCCGAACGTGCGGAACATAAGAGGCAAACACAGGAGCCGGGCAACCCAACTATTGACACAAGACATAGTTCGGAACAGATGCATATAGTGCAATATCCGAGACGCCGAACAGCTAGCAGAAAGCGGTGCCGGACTTGAAGATATTGAGCTGATATATAAATCTAACTCTTGACTAGTTAATATATTTTCATGCTGGGCTGTTCGAAGAGCGAGGGGAGAATCAGAAAGGGAATAGACAAATCACAGGATGCCGATATGCGAACACCATAAAGGGTATTTTTATTATTTCTTGTAAGCTCGGGACGTCTATCCGTACAATTCAAACTGCGAAGGCAATACTTGTAAACAAAAAAGAATGTTTCCAGAGTAAAGGTTGACGCAGGGCCTTGATGTGTGAGTTGAAGCCTTCATAGTGCCCTGCTGCACGTCTGCGCCTTTGCTTCTGATAGGTGGGGGTTGGGACCTTCGATGAGACCTTGATGGGCGAGGACCCTGCCGATGAAGCTTTATGCTTGGGGGTATCCAGAATTGGTCCCCGGGTCGTCCGAAGACGAAGTAATTCCGAAGTTCGGTTTAACCGAACATGCACTTCGGATTTATTGATATATGCCTCACGACTGCCCATGGTATTTTGAGTGCGAAGTTGTGCTGATGAGGCACGTAGAGCGTGAAGAATGTGGGCGTGCCGTGGGGCGCGTATCCCTATTTGCGGCGAACGCATGCAGGTTCCCATGACGGGGAATGGGTTCGAACCCGTTTGCTATTGTCGCCGGCCATTACGGCAGGTCGGCATCCGGGCCTATATGGGCCGGTGTGGTCTTCGACCGCTAGGGCCGCAGTGTGCTCTTCGGTTCGAAGTGAGCGTTCCGAGTTGCCGTTGATAGTTATGACGCCTGAGGGGCCAGGCATCTTCAACTTGAGGTATGCGTAATGCGGAACGGCATTGAATTTGGCAAACGCTGTTTGGCCGAGGAGGGCGTGATAGCCACTGCGAAAAGGTGCAATATCGAAGACCAAGTCCTCGCTTCGGAAGTTATCCTGAGATCCGAACACTACTTCAAGCGTCACGGTGCCCGTGCAGTGGGCCTCCACTCCCGGAATGACCCCCTTAAAGGTGGTGTTACTGGGTTTAATCCTTGATGGATCGATCCCCATTTTCCTCACTGTATCTTCGTATATCAGATTGAGGCTGCTTCCTCAGTCCATTAGGATCTAGTGAGGTGGAATCCATTGATGATGGGGTCTAGCTCTAGGGCTGCGGACCCTCCATGGCGTGTGCTGGTCGATGATCCCTGCCATCGAACGTGATCGGGCAAGCTGGCCATGGATTGAACTTCGGCGCTACTGGCTCGACTGAGTATACGTCCCGTAGCGCTCGCTTCCTCTCCTTCTTCGGTATGTAGGTTGCGTAGATCATGTTTACCATCTTGACCTCAGAAGGGAAGGTTTTCTGGCCTCCACTATTCGGCCTGCGGGGCTTATCATCGTCCTCGCTTCGTGGGCTTTTGCTCGAGTCTTCGGCTGTGAGTTTGCGGCCTATTTGATCACCAACAATTTCGGTTGGAGTGGTTGGCGGGCTTCTCTGATGTGCCATGAATCTGAAAAGGCCTGTCCAAAATTGTATCTAGTCTGGATGGGCCATCATTGTTGCCTTTTGGGGCTTTCTTTCTGGGTCTGGACTTCTGATTTCGGAATCCAGCATTTACTGCCTTATCCTTTCCCTCGCCGTCATTGTGGCGATGTTTATTCTTGCCGTGTCAGGGCCTTTCATTTCCGCCCCGAACCTCAGAGGTACCGGGTGTGTCTGGGTTGGTGTTCTTGCTAGCATGCCAACTGTCTTCGCCTGTGCAAAAGTGGGTCATGAGGGAAGTAAGGGCTGCCATACTTCTTGGTTTGTCCTGGCCGAGCTGCCGTACGAGCCATTCGTCTTTGACACTATGCTTGAAGGCAGCCAAGGCTTCGGCATCCGGACAGTCGACGATCTGGTTTTTCTTGCTCAGGAATCGGTTCCAAAATTGTCGGGCAGATTCTCCGGGTTGTTGTGTGATGTGATTTAGGTCGCGCCATGTGGATGTGGAGGAGGAAATCCTCTATCCATACGGCTGGATCGGTGGTTCTGTCATATGATTCGATATTCACGGGCTTGAAGCCTTCTGGGAATTGGTGTTGCATCACCCTCTCTGTAAAACATAGGGGGTGTGCGGCACCCGGAATTCGGGCTACATCGCGCCTGAGGTCCTCGGCCCTCCGGGACTGCTGTTGCTCCCAGATTCTATCGTTTCGGTTTAGCCGATCGTAGTATCCTTCACGGTAAGTGGGCGGGTCCTCTCTGAGTCCGTAGATGGTCCTGGTACGGCCTCTCCACGAGCGTCTAGGTCATGGCGGGGGTCGTGCTCGTAAGTAGGCCGCACTTGATCCTTGCTGTGACGGTGAGGTGGGGTGGCTGGTGTGGAGAAACGTAGTAATTTCAAAAAAAAATTCCTACGCTCACACAGGATCATGGTCATGCATAGCAACGAGAGGGGAGAGTGTGTCCACATACCCTCGTAGACCGAAAGCGGAAGCGTTAGCACAACGCGGTTGATGTAGTCGTACGTCTTCACGATCCGACCGATCCAAGTACCAAACGCACGGCACCTCCGAGTTCAGCACACGTTCAACTCGATGACGTCCCGCGAGCTCCGATCTAGCAAAACTTCACAGGAGAGTTTCGTCAGCACGACGGCGTGGTGACGGTGATGATGATGCTTCCGACGCAGGGCTTCGCCTAAGCACCGCTACGATATGATCGAGGTGGATTATGGTGGAGGGGGGCACCACACACGGCTAAGAGATCAATGATCAATTGTTGTGTCTATGGGGTGCCCCCTGGCCACGTATATAAAGGAGTGGAGGAGGGGAGGGGCGGCCCTCTCTATGGCGCGCCGTGGGGAGTCCTACTCCCACCGGGAGTAGGATTCCCCCCCTTCCATGTAGTAGGAGTAGGAGAGAAGGAAAGGGAAAAGAGAAGAGAAGGAAGGAGGGGGCGCAGCCCCTCCCCCTAGTCCAATTCGGACTAGGCCTTGGGGGGGCGCGCGGCCTAGCTCTCTCTCTCCCCTAAAGACCAATAAGGCCCATATACTTCTTCCCCGTATTCGCGTAACTCCCCGGTACTCCGAAAAATACCCGGACCACTCGGAACCTTTCCGATGTCTGAATATAGTCGTCCAATATATCGATCTTTACGTCTCGACCATTTCGAGACTCCTCATCATGTCCCCGATCTCATCCGGGACTCCGAACTACCTTCGGTACATCAAAACACATAAACTCATAATACAAATCGTCACAGAACTTTAAGCGTGCAGACCCTACGGGTTCGAGAACTATGTAGACATGACCGAGAGACGTCTCCGGTCAATAACCAATAGCGGAACCTAGATGCTCATGTTGGCTCCCACATATTCTACGAAGATCTTTATCGGTCAAACCACAACTAACTCATTAGTTACTTGCCCGAGATTCGATCATCGGTATCTCAATACCTAGTTCAATCTCGTTACCGGTAAGTCTCTTTACTCGTTCTGTAATACATCATCCCGCAACTAACTCATTAGTTACAATGCTTGCAAGGCTTATAGTGATGTGCATTACCGAGTGGGCCCAGAGATACCTCTCCGACAATCGGAGTGACAAATCCTAATCTCGAAATGCGCCAACTCAACAAGTACCTTCGGAGACACCTGTAGAGCACCTTTATAATCACTCAGTTACGTTGTAACGTTTGGCAGCACACAAAGTGTTCCTCTGGTAAACGGGAGTTGCATAATCTCATAGTCATAGGAACATGTATAAGTCATGAAGAAAGCAATAGCAACGTACTAAACGATCAAGTGCTAAGCTAACGGAATGGGTCAAGTCAATCACATCATTCTCCTAATGATGTGATCCCGTTTATCAAATGACAACTCATGTCTATGGTTAGGAAACATAACCATCTTTGATCAACGAGCTAGTCAAGTAGAGGCATACTAGTGACACTCTGTTTGTCTATGTATTCACACATGTATTATGTTTCCGGTTAATACAATTCTAGCATGAATAATAAACATTTATCATGAAATAAGGAAATAAATAATAACTTTATTATTGCCTCTAGGGCATATTTCCTTCAGTCTCCCACTTGCACTAGAGTCAATAATCCAGTTCACATCGCAATGTGATTTAACACCAACAGTTCACATCACCATGTGATTAATATCCATAGTTCACATTGTCATGTGACCAACACCCAAAGGGTTTACTAGAGTCAATAATCTAGTAACATCGCCATGTGATTAACACCCAAAGAGTACTAAGGTGTGATCATATTTTGCTTGTGAGAGAAGTTTAGTCAATGGGTCCGCCAAATTCAGAACCGTATGTATTTTGCAAATTTATATGTCAACAATGCTCCGCACGGAGCTACTCTAGCTAATTGCTCCCACTTTCAATATGTATCCAGATTGAGACTTAGATTCATCTCGATCAGTGTCAAAACTTGTATCGACGTGACCCTTTACGACGAACCTTTTGGCACCTCCATATTCGAGAAACATATCCTTATTCCACTAAGGATAATTTTGACCGCTGTCTAGTGATCTACTCCTAGATCACTATTGTACTCCCTTGCCAAACTCAATGTAGGGTATACAATAGATCTGTTACACAGCATAGCATACTTTATAGAACCTATGACTGAGGCATAGGGAATGACTTTTCATTCTCTTTCTATTTTCTGCCGTGGTCGGGTTTTGAGTCTTCACTCAACTTCACACCTTAAAACACAGGCAAGAACTCCTTCTTTGACTGTTCCATTTTGAACTACTTCAAAAACTTTGTCAAGGTATGTACTCATTGAAAAATCTTATCAAGCGTCTTGATCTATCTCTATAGATCTTGATGCTCAATATGTAAGCAGCTTCACCGAGGTCTTTCTTTGAAAAACTCCTTTCAAATACTCCTTTATGCTTTCCAGAAAATTCTACATTATTTCCGATCAACAATATGTCATTCACATATACTTATCAGAAATGCTGTAGTGCTCCCACTCACTTTCTTGTAAATACAAGCTTCCCCGCAAGTCTGTATAAAACTATATGCTTTGATCAACTCATCAAAGCGTATATTCCAACTCCGAGATGCTTGCACCAGTCCATAGATGGATCGCTGGAGCTTGCACACTTTGTTAGCATCCTTTGGATCGATAAAACTTTCAGGTTGCACCATATACAACTCTTCCTCCAGAAATCCATTCAGGAATGCAGTCTTTACATCCATTTGCCAAATTTCATAATCACAAAATGCGGCAATTGCTAACATGATTTGGATGGACTTAAGCATCGCTACGGGTGAGAAAGTTTCATCGTAGTCAACTCCTTGAACTTTGTCAACAACCTTTTTCGACAAGTCTAGCTTTGTAGATAGTAACACTACTATCAGCGTCCGTCTTCCTCTTGAAGATCCATTTATTTTCTATGGCTTGCCGATCATCGGGCAAGTCAACCAAAGTCCATACTTTGTTCTCATACATGGATCCCATCTCAGATTTCATGGCCTCAAGCCATTTCGCGGAATCTGGGCTCATCATTGCTTCCTCATAGTTCGTAGGTTCGTCATGGTCTAGTAACATGACTTCCAGAACAGGATTACCGTACCACTCTGGAGCGGAACGTACTCTGGTTGACCTACGAGGTTCTGTAGTAACTTGATCTGAAGTTTCATGATCATCATCATTAGCTTCCTCACTAATTGGTGTAGGCATCACTGGAACTGATTTCTGTGATGAACTACTTTCCAATTCAAGAGAATGTACCACTACCTCAACAAGTTCTACTTTCCTCCCACTCACTTCTATCGAGAGAAACTCTTTCTCTAGAAACGATCCATTCTTAGCAACAAATATCTTGCCTTCGGATCTGTGATAGAATGTGTACCCAACAGTTTCTTTTGGGTATCCTATGAAGATGCACTTCTCCGATTTGGGTTCGAGCTTATCAGGCTGAAGCTTTTTCACATAAGCATCGCAGCCCCAAACTTTAAGAAACGACAGCTTAGGTTTCTTGCCAAACCACAGTTCATACGGTGTCGTCTCAACGGATTTAGATGGTGCCCTATTAAACGTGAATGCAGCTGTCTCCAATGCATAACCTCAGAAACGAGAGTGGTAAATCGGTAAGAGACAGCATAGATCGCACCATATCTAATAAAGTACGGTTACCATGTTCGGACACACCATTACGGTGTGGTGTTCCAGGTGGCATGAGTTGCGAAACTATTCCACATTTTAAATGAAGACCAAACTCGTAACTCAAATATTTGCCTCCGCGATCAGATCATTGAAACTTTATTTTCTTGTTACGATGATTTTCTACTTCACTCTGAAATTCTTTGAACTTTTCAAACATTTCAGACTTGTATTTCATTAAGTAGATATACCCATATCTGCTCAAATCATCTGTGATGGTGAGAAAATAACGATACCCGCTGTGAGCCTCAATATTCATTGGAGCACATACATCAATATGTATGATTTCCAACAAATCTGTTGCTCGCTCCATTCTTCCAGAGAACGGCGTTTTAGTCATCTTGCCCATGAGGCATGGTTCGCAAGTATCAAGTGATTCCAAAATCCCATCATCATGGAGTTTCTTCATGCGCTTTACACCAATATGACCTAAACGGCAGTGCCACAAACAAGGTGCACTATCATTATTAACTTTGCATCTTTTGGCTTCAATATTCTGAATATGTGTATCACTACGATTGAGATCTAACAAACCATTTTCATTGGGTGTATGACCATAGAAGGTTTTATTCATGTAAACAGAACAACAATTATTCTCTAACTTAAATGAATAATCGTATTGCAATAAACATGATCAAATCATATTCATGCTCAACGCAAACACCAAATAACACTTATTTAGGTTCAACACTAATCCCGAAAGTATGGGGAGTGTGCGATGATGATCATATCAATCTTGGAACTATTTCCAACACACATCGTCACCCCGCCCTTAACTAGTTTCTGTTCATTCTGCAACTCCTGTTTCGAGTTACTACTCTTAGCAACTGAACCAGTATCAAATGGCGAGGGGTTGCTATAAACACTAGTAAAGTACACATCAATAACATGTATATCCAATATACCTATGTTCACTTTGCCATCCTTCTTATCCGCCAAGTATGTAGGGACAGTTCCACTTCCAGTGACCAGTCCCTTTGCAGTAGAAGCACTTTAGTCTTAGGCTTAGGTCCAGACTTGGGCTTCTTCACTTGAGTAGCAACTTGCTTGCCGTTCTTCTTGAAGTTCCCCTTCTTCCCTTTGCCCTTTTCTTGAAACTAGTGGTCTTGTCAACCATCAACACTTGATGCTTTTCTTGATTTCTACCTTCGTCGATTTTAGCATCACGAAGAGCTTGGGAATTGTTTCCGTTATCCCTTGCATATTATAGTTCATCACGAAGTTCAAGTAACTTGGTGATAGTGACTAGAGAACTCTGTCAATCACTATCTTATCTGGAAGATTAACTCCCACTTGAATCAAGTGATTGTAGTACTCAGACATTCTGAGCACAGGCTCACTAGCTGAGCTATTCTCCTCCATCTTGTAGTCAAAGTACTTGTCAAAGGTCTCATACGTTTCGACACGGGCATGAGTATGAAATACCAATTTCAACTCTTGGAACATCTTATATGCTCCGTGGCGTTCAAAACAATTTTGAAGTCCCGGTTCTAAGTCGTAAAGCATGGTGCACTAAACTATCAAGTAGTTATCATACCGAGCTTTGTCAAACGTTCATAATGTCTGCCTATGCTCCTGCAATAGGTCCGTCACCTAGTGGTGCATCAAGGACATAATTCTTCTGTGCAACAATGAGGATAATCCTCAGATCATGGATCCAATCCGTATCATTGCTACTAACATCTTTCAATTTAGTTTTCTCTAGGAACATATCAAAAATAAAACAGGGGAGCTATACGCGAGCTATTGATCTACAACATAATTTGCAAATACTACCAGGACTAAGTTCATGATAAATTAAAGTTCAATTAATCATATTACTTAAGAACTCCCACTTAGATAGACATCCCTCTAATCATCTAAGTGATCATGTGATCCATATCAACTAAACCATGTCCGATCATCACGTGAGATGGAGTAGTTTTCAATGGTGAACATCACTAGGTTGATCATATCTACTATATGATTCACGCTCAACCTTTCGGTCTCAGTGTTTCGAGGCCATATCTGCATATGCTAGGCTCGTCAAGTTTAACCCGAGTATTCTGCGTGTGCAAAACTGGCTTGCACCCGTTGTAGATGAACGTTGAGCTTATCACACCCGATCATCAGATGGTGTCTCGGCACGACGAACTTTGGCAACGGTGCATACTCAGGGAGACCACTTTTACCTTGAAATTTAGTGAGAGATTATCTTATAATGCTACCGTCAAATAAAGCAAAATAAGATGCATAAAGGATAAACATCTCATGCAATCAATATAAGTGATATGATATGGCCATCATCATCTTTGTGCTTGTGATCTCCATCTGCGAAGCACCGTCATGATCACCATCGTTACTGGCGCGACACCTTGATCTCCATCGTAGCATCGTTGTCGTCTCGCCAACTATTGCTTCTACGATTATCGCTACCGCTTAGTGATAAAGTAAAGCAATTACAGGGCGATTGCATTGCATACAATAAAGCGACAACCATATGGCTCCTGCCAGTTGCCGATAACTTAGTTACAAAACATGATCATCTCATAAAATAAAATATAGCATCATGTCTTGACCATATCACATCACAACATGCCCTGCAAAAACAAGTTAGACGTCCTCTACTTTGTTGTTGCAAGTTTTACGTGGCTGCTATGGGCTGAGCAAGAACCGTTCTTACCTACGCATCAAAACCACAACGATAGTTCGTCAAGTTAGTGCTGTTTTAACCTTCACAAGGACCGGGCGTAGCCACACTCGGTTCAACTAAAGTTGGAGAAACTGACACCCGCTAGTCACCTGTGTGCAAAGCACGGTGGTAAAACCAGTCTCGCGTAAGCGTACGCGTAATGTCCGTCCGGGCCGCTTCATCCAACAATATCGCCGAACCAAAGTGTGACATGCTGGTAAGCAGTATGACTTGTATCGCCCACAACTCACTTGTGTTCTACTCGTGCATATAACATCTACCCATAAAACCAGGCTCGGATGCCACTGTTGGGAAACGTAGTAATTTAAAAAAAATTCCTATGCTCACACAGGATCATGGTGATGCATAGCAACGAGAGGGGAGAGTGTGTCCACATACCCTCGTAGACCGAAAGCAGAAGCGTTAGCACAACGCGGTTGATGTAGTCGTACGTCTTCACGATCCGACCGATCCAAGTATCGAACGCACGGCACCTCCGAGTTCAGCACACGTTCAACTCGATGACGTCCCGCGAGCTCCGATCCAGCAAAGCTTCACAGGAGAGTTTCGTCAGCACGACGGCGTGGTGACGGTGATGATGATGCTACCGACGTAAGGCTTTGCCTAAGCACCGCTACGATATGATCGAGGTGGATTATGGTGGAGGGGGGCACCGCACATGGCTAAGAGATCAATGATCAATTGTTGTGTCTATGGGGTGCCCCCTGGCCACGTATATAAAGGAGTGGAGGAGGGGAGGGGCGGCCCTCTCTATGGCGCGCCCTGGGGAGTCCTACTCCCACCGGGAGTAGGATTCCCCCCCTTCCATGTAGTAGGAGTAGGAGAGAAGGAAAGGGAAAAGAGAAGAGAAGGAAGGAGGGGGCGCAGCCCCTCCCCCTAGTCCAATTCGGACTAGGCCTTGGGGGGGCGCGCGGCCTACCTCTTTCTCTCCCCTAAAGCCCAATAAGGCCCATATACTTCTTCCCCGTATTCGCGTAACTCCCCGGTACTCCGAAAAATACCCGGACCACTCGGAACCTTTCCGATGTCCGAATATAGTCGTCCAATATATCGATCTTTACGTCTCGACCATTTCGAGACTCCTCGTCATGTCCCCGATCTCATCCGGGACTCCGAACTACCTTCGGTAGATCAAAACACATAAACTCATAATACAAATCGTCACAGAACTTTAAGCGTGCGGACCCTACGGGTTCGAGAACTATGTAGACAGGACCGAGACACGTCTCCGGTCAATAACCAATAGCGGAACCTGGATGCTCATATTGGCTCCCACATATTCTACGAAGATCTTTATCGGTCAAACCGCATAACAACATACGTTGTTCCCTTTGTCATCGGTATGTTACTTGCCCGAGATTCGATCGTCGGTATCTCAATACCTAGTTCAATCTCGTTACCGATAAGTCTCTTTACTCGTTCCGTAATACATCATCCCGCAACTAACTCATTAGTTACAATGCTTGCAAGGCTTATAGTGATGTGCATTACCGAGTGGGCCTAGAGATACCTCTCCGACAATCGAAGTGACAAATCCTAATCTCGAAATACGCCAACTCAACAAGTACCTTCAGAGACACATGTAGAGCACCTTTATAATCACTCACTTACGTTGTGACGTTTGGCAGCACACAAAGTGTTCCTCCGGTAAATGGGAGTTGCATAATCTCATAGTCATAGGAACATGTATAAGTCATGAAGAAAGCAATAGCAACGTATTAAACGATCAAGTGCTAAGCTAACGGAATGGGTCAAGTCAATCACATCATTCTCCTAATGATGTGATCCCGTTTCCCAAATGACAACTCATGTTTATGGTTAGGAACCATAACCATCTTTGATTAATGAGCTAGTCAAGTAGAGGCATACTAGTGACACTCTATTTTGTCTATGTATTCACACATGTATCAAGTTTCTGGTTAATACAATTCTAGCATGAATAATAAACATTTATCATGACATAAGGAAATAAAATAATAACTTTATTATTGCCTCTAGGGCATATTTCCTTCAGTCTCCCACTTGCACTAGAGTCAATAATCTAGTTCACATCGCCATGTGATTTAACACCAATAGTTCACATCACCATGTGATTAACACCCATAGTTCACATCGCTACGTGACCAACACTCAAAGGGTTTACTAGAGTCAATAATCTAGATCACATCACCATGTGTTTAACACCCAAAGAGTACTAAGGTGTGATCAAGTTTTGCTTGTGAGAGAAGTTTAGTCAACGAGTCTGCCACATTCAGATCCGTATGTATTTTGCAAATTTCTATGTTTACAATGCTCTGCACGGAGCTACTCTAGCTAATTGCTCCCACTTTCAATATGTATCCAGATTGAGACTCTGAGTCATCTGGATCGGTGTAAAAGCTTGCATCGACGTACCCTTTTACGACGAACTCTTTTATCACCTCCATAACCGAGAAATATTTCCTTAGTCCTCTTCGGTAACTAAGGATAACTTTGACCGCTATCCAGTGATCTATCCCTAGATCACTATCGTAGCTCCTTGCTAAACTCATAGCAAGGCACACAACTGGTCTGGTACATAGCATGGCATACTTTATAGAACCTATGGCTGAGGCATAGGGAATGACTTTCATTCTCTCTCTATCTTCTGCCGTGGTCTTGCTTTGAGTCTTACTCAACTTTATACCTTGAATACAGGCAAGAACTCTTTCTTTGACTGATACTTTTTGAACTCCTTCAAAACTTTGTCAAGGTATGTGCTTTGTGAAAGTCTTATTAAGCGTCTCGATCTATCCCTATAGATCTTGATGCTCAATACTTAAGCAGCTTCACAGAGGTCTTTTATTGAAAAATTCTTATTCAAGTATCCTTCTATGCTATCGAGAAATTCTATATCATTTCCAATCAGCAATATGTCATCCACATATAATATCAGAAATGCTACAGAGCTCCCACTCACTTTCTTGTAAATATAGGCTGCACCATAAGTCTGTATAAAACCATATGCTTTGATCACCTTATCAAAGCGTATATTCCAACTCTGAGATGCTTGCACCAGTCCATAGATGGATCGCTGGAGCTTGCACACTTTGTTAGCACCTTTAGGATTGACAAAACCTTCTGGTTGCATCATATACAACTCTTCTTTAATAAATCCATTAAAGAAATGTAGTTTTGACATCCATTTGCCACATTTCATAAAATGCGGCAATTGCTAACATGATTCGGACAAACTTAAGCATCGATACGAGTGAGAAAATCTCATCGTAGTCAACACCTTGAACTTGTCGAAAACCTTTTGCGACAATTCGAGCTTTGTAAATAGAAACACTACTATCAGCGTCTGTCTTCCTCTTGAAGATCCATTTATTCTCAATGACTTGCCGATCATCGGGCAAGTCAACCAAAGTCCATACTTTGTTCTCATACATGGATCCCATCTCAGATTTCATGCCTCAAGCCATTTCACGGAATCTGGGCTCATCATCGCTTCCTCATAGTTCGTAGGTTCGTCATGGTCTAGTAACATGACTTCCAGAACAGGATTATCGTACCACTCTGGAGCGGAATGTACTCTGGTTGACCTACGAGGTTCTGTAGTAACTTGATCTGAAGTTTCATGATCATCATCATTAGCTTCCTCACTAATTGGTGTAGGCATCACTGGAACTGATTTCTGTGATGAACTACTTTCCAATTCAAGAGAAGGTACCACTACCTCATCAAGTTCTACTTTCCTCCCACTCACTTCTTTCGAGAGAAACTCCTTCTCTAGAAAGGATCCATTCTTAGAAACAAATATCATGCCTTCGGATCTGTGATAGAAGGTGTACCCAACAGTTTCTTTTGGGTATCCTATGAAGATGCACTTCTCCGATTTGGGTTCGAGCTTATCAGGCTGAAGCTTTTTCACATAAGCATCGCAGCTCCAAACTTTAAGAAACGATGCTTATGTTTCTTGCCAAACCACAGTTTATACGGTGTCGTCTCAACGGATTTAGATGGTGCCCTATTAAACGTGAATGCAGCTGTCTCTAATGCATAACCCCAAAACGATAGTGGTAAATCGGTAAGAGACATCATAGATCGCACCATATCTAATAAAGTACGGTTACGACGTTCGGACACACCATTACGCTGTGGTGTTCCAGGTAGCATGAGTTGCGAAACTATTCCACATTTTTTAAATGAAGACCAAACTCGTAACTCAAATATTTGCCTCCGCGATCAGATCGTAGAAACTTTATTTTCTTGTTACGATGATTTTCTACTTCACTCTGAAATTCTTTGGACTTTTCAAACGTTTCAGACTTGTGTTTCATTAAGTAGATATACTCATATCTGCTCAAATCATCTGTGAAGGCCAGAAAATAACGATACCCGCCGCGAGCCTCAATACTCATCGGACCGCATACATCGGTATGTATTATTTCCAATAAGTCCGTAGCTCGCTCCATTGTTCCGGCGAACGGAGTTTTAGTCATCTTGCCCATGAGGCATGGTTCGCAAGCATCAAATGATTCATAATCAAGTGATTCCAAAAGTCCATCAGTATGGAGTTTCTTCATGCGCTTTACACCAATATGACCTAAACGACAGTGCCACAAATAAGTTGCACTATCATTACTAACTTTGCATCTTTTGGCTTCAATATTATGAATATGTGTATCTCTACGATCGAGATTCAATAAACCATTTACATTGGGTGTATGACCATAGAAGGTTTTTATTCATGTAAAAAGAACAACAATTATTCTCTGACTTAAATGAATAACCGTATTGCAATAAACATGATCCAATCATATTCATGCTCAACGCAAACACCAAATAACATTTATTTTGCAATAAACATGATCCAATCATATTCATGCTCAACGCAAACACCAAATAACATTTATTTAGGTTCAACACTAATCCCGAAAATAGGGGGAGTGTGCGATGGTGATCTTATCAACCTTGGAATCTCTTCCAACACACATCGTCACCTCGTCCTCAACTAGTCTCTGTTCATTTTGCAACACCTATTTCGAGTTACTAATCATAGCAACTGAACCGGTATCAAATACCCAGGGGCTACTATGAACACTAGTAAAATACACATCAATAACATGTATATCAAATATACCTTTGTTCACTTTGCCATCCTTCTTATCCGCCAAATACTTGGGGCAGTTCCGCTTCCAGTGACCAGTCCCTTTGCAGTAGAAGCACTCAGTTTCAGGCTTAGGTCCAGACTTGGGCTTCTTCCCGGGAGTAGCAACTTGCTTGCTATTCTTCTTGAAGTTCCCCTTCGTCCCTTTGCCCTTTTTCTTGAAACTAGTGGTCTTGTTAACCATCAACACTTGATGCTCTTTCTTGATTTCTACCTTCGTTGATTTCAGCATCACGAAGAGCTCGGGAATCGTTTTTGTCATCCCTTGCATATTATAGTTCATCACAAAGTTCCAGTAACTTGGTGATAGTGACTAGAGAATTCTGTCAATTACTATCTTATCTGGAAGATTAACTCCCACTTGATTGAAGCAACTGTAGTACTCAGACATTCTGAGCACATGCTCACTGGTTGAGCTATTCTCCTCCATCTTGTAGGCAAAGTATTTGTCAGAGGTCTCATACCTCTCGACACGGGCATTAGTCTGAAATACCGATTTCAGCTCTTGGAACATCTCATATGCTCCGTGCCGTTCAAAACGTTTCTGAAGTCCCGATTCTAAGCCGTAAATCATGGCGCACTAAACTATCAAGTAGTCATCATATCGAGCTTGCTAAACGTTCATAACGTTTGCATCTGCTCCTGCAATAGGTCTGTCACCTAGCGGTGCATCAAGGACATAATTCTTCTGTGCAGCAATGAGGATAATCCTCAGATCACGGAACTAGTCCGCATCATTGCTACTATCATCTTTCAACTTAGTTTTCTCTAGGAACATATCAAAATTCAAAGGAATAGTAGCACGGGCCATTGATCTACAACAACATAGACATGCAAAATACTATCAGGTACTAAGTTCATGATATATTTAAGTTCAATTAATCATATTACTCAAGAACTCCCACTTAGATAGACATCTCTCTAATCATCTAAGTGATCACATGATCCAAATCAACTAAACCATAACCGATCATCACGTGAAATGGAGTAGTTTTCAATGGTGAACATCACTATGTTGATCATATCTACTATATGATTCACGCTCGACCTTTTGGTCTCAGTGTTCCGAGGCCATATTTGCATATGCTAGGCTCGTCAAGTTTAACCCGAGTATTCTGCGTGTGCAAAACTAGCTTGCACCCGTTGTAGATGAACGTTGAGCTTATCACACCCGATCATCACGTGGTGTCTCGGCACGACAAACATTGGCAACGGTGCATACTCAGGGAGAACACTTTTACCTTGAAATTTAGTGACAGATCATCTTATAATGCTACCGTCAAACAAAGCAAAATAAGATGCATAAAGGATAAACATCACATGCAATCAATATAAGTGATATGATATGTCCATCATCATCTTTGTGCTTGTGATCTCCATCTCCGAAGCACCGTCATGATCACCATCGTTACTGGCGCGACACCTTGATCTCCATCGTAGCATCGTTGTCATCTCGCCAACTATTGCTTCTACGACTATCGCTACCGCTTAGTGATAAAGTAAAGCAATTACAGGGCAATTGCATTACATACAATAAAGCGACAACCATATGGCTCCTGCCAGTTGCCGATAACTCAGTTACAAAACATGATCATCTCATACAATAAAATATAGCATCATGTCTTGACCATATCACATCACAACATGCCCTGCAAAAACAAGTTAGACGTCCTCTACTTTGTTGTTGCAAGTTTTACGTCGCTGCTACGGGCTGAGCAAGAACCGTTCTTATCTACGCATCAAAACCACAACGATAGTTCGTCAAGTTAGTGCTGTTTTAACCTTCACAAGGACCGGGCGTAGCCACACTCGGTTCAACTAAAGTTGGAGAAACTGACACCCACTAGTCACATGTGTGCAAAGCACGGCGGTAAATCCAGTCTCGCGTAAGCGTACGCGTAATGTCGGTCCGGGCCGCTTCATCCAACAATACCGCCGAACAAAAGTGTGACATGCTGGTAAGCAGTATGACTTGTATCGCCCACAACTCACTTGTGTTCTACTCGTGCATATAACATCTACGCATAAAACCAGGCTCGGATGCCACTGTTGGGGAACGTAGTAATTTCAAAAAAAATTCCTACGCACACACAGGATCATGGTGATGCATAGCAACGAGAGGAGAGAGTGTGTCCACGTACCCTCGTAGACCGAAAGCGGAAGCGTTAGCACAACGCGGTTGATGTAGTCGTACGTCTTCACGATCCGACCGATCCAAGTACCGAACGCACGGCACCTCCGAGTTCAGCAGACGTTCAACTCGATGACGTCCAGCGAGTTCCGATCCAGCAAAGCTTCACAGGAGAGTTTCGTCAGCACGACGGCGTGGTGACGGTGATGATGATGCTACCGACGCAGGGCTTCGCCTAAGCACCGCTACGATATGATCGAGGTGGATTATGGTGGAGGGGGGAACCGCACACGGCTAAGAGATCAATGATCAATTGTTGTGTCTATGGGGTGCCCCCTGGCCACGTATATAAAGGATGGAGGGAGGAGGAGGCCGGCCCTCACAGGGCGTGCCCAAGGTGTGGAGTCCTACTAGGACTCAATAGTCCTAGTAGGATTCCACCTCCCACATGGAATAGGAAAAGGGGAAGGGAGAAGGAGAAGGAAGGAAGGGGGCGCCCCCTTTCCCTAGTCCAATTCGGACCAGTCCATGGGGAAGGGGCGCAGCCACCCTTGAGGCCTTTCTCTCCTTTCCCGTATGGCCCATTAAGGCCCAATACGAATTCCCGTAACTCTCCGGTACTCCGAAAAATACCCGAATCACTCGGATCCTTTCCGATGTCCGAATATAGCCTTCCAATATATCGATCTTTACCTCTCGACCATTTCGAGACTCCTCGTCATGTCCCTGATCTCATCCGGGACTGCGAACAAACTTCGGTCATTAAATCACATAAACTCATAATACCGATCGTCACCGAACTTTAAGCGTGCGGACCCTACGGGTTCGAGAACTATGTAGACATGACCGAGACACGTCTCCGGTCAATAACCAATAGCGGAACCTGGATGCTCATATTGGCTCCCACATATTCTACGAAGATCTTTATCGGTCAAACCGCATAACAACATACGCTGTTCCCTTTGTCATCGGTATGTTACTTGCCCGAGATTCGATCGTCGGTATCTCAATACCTAGTTCAATCTCGTTACCGGCAAGTCTCTTTACTCGTTCCGTAATACATCATCCCGCAACTAACTCATTAGTTACAATGCTTGCAAGGCTTATAGTGATGTGCATTACCGAGTGGGCCCAGAGATACCTCTCCGACAATCGGAGTGACAAATCCTAATCTCGAAATACGCCAACTCAACAAGTACCTTCGGAGACACCTGTAGAGCACCTTTATAATCACCCAGTTACGTTGTGACGTTTGGTAGCACACAAAGTGTTCCTCCGGTAAACGGGAGTTGCATAATCTCATAGTCATAGGAACATGTATAAGTCATGAAGAAAGCAATAGCAACATACTAAACGATCAAGTGCTAAGCTAACGGAATGGGTCAAGTCAATCACATCATTCTCCTAATGATGTGATCCCGTTAAACAAATGACAACTCATGTCTATGGTTAGGAAACATAACCATCTTTGATTAACAAGCTAGTCAAGTAGAGGCATACTAGTGACACTCTATTTTGTCTATGTATTCACACATGTATCAAGTTTCCGGTTAATACAATTCTAGCATGAATAATAAACATTTATCATGACATAAGGAAATAAAATAATAACTTCATTATTGCCTCTAGGGCATATTTCCCTCACTTGGCTCTATGGCCTCGTCGTTGAACTCGGGCAATTGCCTTCGCTTGGGGTAACTCCTGGTTGGCAGTTCACGGCCATACCCTTCTTCGGCAGCTAGGACTTTGGTCCATCGGTCGTTGAGGGTGTCATGTTCAGCTTTGATTTTGCGTTTTTGTTTCTTTAGGCTGCGGGCGGTCGCTAGAAGCCTCCGCTTGAACAGTTCCTGCCCCAGAGGGTCTTCGAGGATGATGAAATCGTCCTCCCCAAGAATGGCCTCCTCTTCAGAGAGTGGGAGGTAGTTGCTATCCTCGGAGTCATCGGGGTTTTCTGAATTGAGCGGGTCCTCCTGCCCCACGGGGTCATCCTGATGATGTTCGAAGGCTGTTTCTCCGGCGAGGTCATCCGTATTATTTATGGTGTCGTTCTCCACTGACTCCATGTTGCTTGCATGGCTTCGACGTGGCTTTGATCGACGGCGCTATTTTTGGTGTTTGGGTGGCTCATCTTTGGGCTTGCCTCTATCCTTATTGGTAGTGCTGTCGCCGTCTTTGGGGTTGTCCACCATGTAAATGTCGTAGGTGGAAGTGGCCGACCAGTGGCCGGTGACCGGGGGGGGGGGGGGGGGGTGTGGTTGGGGGGGCAACATCGGCATTAGCCGTGGCTCCGTCCCCCTCATCCATGTATTTGGTATTCTCCGAATTATAGTCTAGCATATCGGTTAAATCATCGATAGTGGCTACCAAGTGGGTGGTGGGTGGGGCACAAATTTCCCTATAGTACGCCTCGACGGGTTGACGGTCGTGAGCGGGGGGAGAGGTCCTCCTTGATAGTCATTTTCTGAATTTGGTCCAATGCCTCGTTTATCATAGCGAGGGTCGCCGAACTGGAGGGCTCTAACCCAGATCCCATTGTAACGGGGGCAGTCAATGCCCTAGCCAGTCCTTGATTTCTACAGGCTGAGCTAAGCTCGAGGTGCGGAACCGGATCCTCGATTGGGTCCGGACAGTCATCAGAAGTCAACGACGGATTCTGATCCGTGCGTGTGGGTTCCACGCCGGGGTTTGAGATTGAGTCGCTTCGGGCCGGGGGTAATTCTTGGCTATTGGCCGCCACTTCGTCATGGGAGCTCACGGCTGGGTGGGCATTGTGGAGGAACGGTTCGGCCAAGATTGAATATTGGCTTCTGCCTCCAGATCCTGCCTTGAAGGTCGGGGATAAGTCCTCTGCCAACCTGACGGGTTCGGGCGAAGGTGGAGTTTGGCCACTGCTCGAGGCGGAGCTTTCCTGGCTCGAAGCTGCTGGAGCCAATCTGTAGATCAGATAGGTGGGAGACTCCGGGGCGGGCACAACGAGGCCTGCGTGAGTGCGGGAACGGGTAGTGAGTCCGGTGAGTCCGCCACATATTCCAGGTTGCCTAATTGAATTTGTTGTTCGGGGGCGAAGTTGTCACTCTGATCCAAGCGACCAGTCGGGTTGGCGTGCAGTACGATGCTGCCGAATGCGAAGAGTTCACCAGGGACGAAGAAGTCCCCGGATCCGATGCCTTCTCCTATGATCAGGCGAGCCATCGATCCTATGGGCGACCCTACAGCGGAACTCTCAATGAAAGCGCCAATGTCGGTGTCAAAACCGGCAGACCTCGGGGTAGGGGGTCCCGAGCTGGGCCCGAACCTGGGTAAACACTGTGTTCGTCGTCCCTTGTTACCCATCGACCCTAGATCCACAGCTCGGGTCACCCTACCACAAGGTCTGCCAGTTTTGACACCGACAAGTATGTCTCCATATAAAATGGTTTATGGGAAAGCTTGTCATTTGCCTCTTTAGTTAGAACATAAAGCACATTGGCCAATTAAAGAACTCAATTATGATTTGAAACTTGCCGGCGAAAAGAGGTTATTTGATATTAGCTCACTAGATAAATGGAGAACCCAAGCTGATGAAAATGCCAAACTATTTAAAGAAAAAGTTAAAAGATGGCCTAACAAAAGAATCCAAAAGCGGGAATTCAAAGTTGGTGAACATGTTCTATTGTACGATTCTCGTTTTAGATTTTTTGCAGGAAAACTTCTTTCCAAATGGGAAGGACCATATATCATCGAAGAAGTTTATCGCTCCGGAGCTATTAAGATTAATAATGCCGAAGGTACCAACCCGAAGGTGGTCAATGGACAAAAATTAAACACTGTATTTCAGGTACGCCTATTAATGTTGAAACTAACATTATCCAAATCATGACACCGGAGGAACACATAAAAGAAACCTTCCAAAACACTCCAGAACCCTGAAAAGGAAGAGCTGCATGATACGGTAAGTAAACAGTCTCCGAAAAATCCGCAAAAATATTTTATGTCAGTTTTGGAATATTAGAAAAAATAGGAAAATAAGAAACAACCGGGAAGGCAACCCAGGTGCCCACAAGACACCAGGGCGCGCCTGCCCCAGCTAGCGCGCCCTGGTGGGTAGTGGGCCCTTCGGGCACCTTCCCGACTCTGTTTTTCTTTCGTATACTTGTTTCCCAAGATAAAAAAAATCTTTACATATACCCCTGGACGATTTGACCAACGTATCATGGAGAAATCCACTGTTCTTGTTTCGTGCTGTTTTTCTGTCAGAATCTATCAAGCCAGGCATCATGTCTTCTCCCTTCTCCAATAATGTGGACGATGATGCTTGGTTGCTATAGGTGGAGCTAAGGGGAGAGGGAATTGAGGAGGTTGCCATGGAAGAAGATGAAGGGAACTCGCTTGGAGTCCACCCTCCGGCCTCCGAGAGGGGCACACTAACTGACATCTCCACTCTCCCTAATCCCCATCAAGCCATGAAATAAACAAATGATCAAGAGAGCCCCGAAGTGCAAGGACTCCCTCCAAGGAGTCCTTTACACAGGTTACATCAAAACAATTTTCATAATTTGATTCACAACTATGGGATCGAATATACTCCTCGTGTGCACATTCCGTCCAATTGGGACATATCCCGTCCAAGAGAAAGTGATGCAGGAACAAATTCTTGGGGACTGGAGAATAAACATATCAGGGCTGAAGTGAATAAGAACACTGAGTTACTTCATCGAGCCCTCCGAGAGATCCAAAGTTTGAGAGAAGCACTCATACATATTTTGGATGACAAGCTTACAACTTCATCACCACCACCATCTAAATCGTCTTCATCACCAAAGAAGGAGTGCTACTTCTTGAGCTTGTGTTGGTTTTTTCCTTGAAGAGGAAAGGGTGATGCAGCACAGTAGAGGTAAGTATTTCCCTCAGTTAAGAACCAAGGTATCAATCCAGTAGGAGAGGAACGCGCAAATCACCAATACCTGCACAAACAATCAAACACTTGCACCCAACATGATAAAGGGGTTGTCAATCCCTTCACGGTCACTTGCAAAGCTGAGATCTGATAGAGATAGATAAATAAAAGATAAAATATTTTTGGATTTTTTGGTATATAGATCTGAAAATAAAAGATTGCAAAATAGTAGATCGTAAACTAATATGATGGAAAATAGACCCGGGGGCCATAGGTTTCACTAGAGGCTTCTCTCATGAAGGCAAATAATACGGTGGGTGAACAAATTGCTGTCGAGCAATTGATAGAAAAGCGCAAAGTTATGACAATATCCAAGGCAATGATTATGCATATAGGCATCACGTCCGTGTCAAGTAGACCGACTCCTGCCTGCATCTACTACTATTACTTCGCACATCGACCGCTATCCAGCATGCATCTAGAGTATTAAGTTCATAAAGAACGGAGTAACGCCTTAAGTAAGATGACATGATGTAGAGGAATAAACTCAAGCAATATGATGAAAACCCCATCTTTTTATCCTCGATGGCAACAATGCAATACGTGTCTCGCTACCCCTACTTTGTCACTGGGTGAAATCACGCAAGATAGAACCCAAAGCTAAGCACCTCTCCCATTGCAAGAAAAACCAATCTAGTTGGCCAAACCAAACCGATAATTCGAAGAGAAATACAAAGATATAAAATCATGCATAAAAGAATTCAGAGAAGATTCAAATAATATTCATAGATAAGCTGATCATAAATCCACAATTCATCGGATCTCGACAAACACACCGCAAAAGAAGTTTACATCGGATAGATCTCCAAGAACATCGAGGAGAACATGGTATTGAGAATCAAAGAGGGAGAATAAGCCATCTAGCTACTAGATATGGACCCGTAGGTCTATGGTAAACTACTCACGCTTCATCAGAAGGGCAATAGGGTTGATGTAGAAGCCCTCCATGATCGATTCCCCCTCCGACAAGATGCCGGCAAAGGCCCCAAGATGGGATCTCACGGGAACAGAAGGTTGTGGCGGTGGAAAAGTCTTTTCCTGGATGCTTCTGGTGGTTCTGGAATATATGTAAATATATAGGAGGAAGATCTTGGTCAGGGAGTCAGCGAGGGGCCCACAAGGTAGGGTGCCCCCCCTAGGGCGCGCCCTCCACCCTTGCCGCCGCCTCGTGGCTCTTCTGACTTGCACTCCAAGTCCCCTGGGTGTCATCTGGTCCAAGAAAAACCATCGTGAAGTTTTATTCCGTTTGTACTCCGTTTGGTATTCATTTTCTGTGAAGCTTAAAAACAAGGAAAAAACAGAAACTGGCACTGGGCTCTAGATTAATAAGTTAGTCCCAAAAATAATATAAAATAGCATATTAATGCATATAAAACTTCCAAAACAGATAATATAATAGCATGGAACAATCAAAAATTATAGATACGTTGGAGACGTATCAAGCATCCCCAAGCTTAATTCCTGCTCATCCTCGAGTAGGTAAATGATAAAAACAGAATTTTTGATGTGGAATGCTACCTAACATATTTATCCATGTAATTTTCTGTATTGTGGCATGAATGTTCAGATCCATAAGATTCAAAACAAAAGTTTAATATTGACATAAAAACAATAATACTTCAAGCATACTAATAAAGGAATCATGCCTTCTCAAAATAACATGGCCAAAGAAAGTTATCCCTACAAAATCATATAGTCTGGCTATGCTCCATCTTCGTCACACAAAGTATTCAAATCATGCACAACCCCGATGACAAGCCAAGCAATTGTTTCATACTTTTGATGTTCTCAAACCTTTTCAACTTTCACGCAATACATGAGCGTGAGCCATGGACATAGCACTATAGGTGGGATAGAATATGGTGGTTGTGGAGAATACAAAAAGAAGGAGATAGTCTCACATCAACTAGGCGTATCAATGGGCTATGGAGATGCCCATCAATTGTTATCAATGTGAGTGAGTAGGGATTGCCATGCAACGGATGCACTAGAGCTATAAGTTTATGAAAGCTCAAAAAGAAACTAAGTGGGTGTGCATCCAACTTGCTTGCTCACGAAGACCTAGGGCAATTTGAGGAAGCCCATCATTGGAATATACAAGCCAAGTTCTATAATGAAAAATTCCCACTAGTATATGAAAGTGATAACATAGGAGACTCTCTATCATGAAGATCATGGTGCTACTTTGAAGCACAAGTGTGGAAAAAGGATAGTAACATTGCCCCTTCTCTCTTTTATCTCATTTTTTTTGTTTGGCTTCTTTGGCCTCTTTTTTTTTGTTGGCTTCTTTGGCCTCTTTTATTTTTCCTCACATGGGGCAATGCTCTAATAATGAAGATCATCACACTTTTATTTACTTACAACTCAAGAATTACAACTCGATACTTAGAACAAAATATGACTCTATATGAATGCCTCCGATGGTGTACCGGGATGTGCAATGATCTAGCGTAGCAAATGACATCAAAAAACGGACAAGCCATGCAAACATCATGCTAGCTATCTTTGTAGGAGAACTGCCCTAGAGGCAGTAATAACAGTTATTTTGTATCTCCTGGTTTGTAATGAATGTTTATGATCCATGCTATAACTGCTGTGGCTCCCGAGCCCGTATATCCATAAAGGCTCTGAGGAAAACCCATGTGCACGTGTGGGTTAATAAACGGTAAAATGTATTCCTAGTCATGCCTCTAAGACTGGCTCAAGTATTGCATGATGATTATGTTTTCCTGATCATGGGCATGTCTATGCCGGCAATTTTGAGGGCACAAATTGTTGGTAGAACACTTGTGTTGAATCGACCCAAATTGATGTTATGCTATGAGATAAATTCGTCACAAGTTAATGGTATTTTACACAGGGAAGTTAATGTTTGCATAATTCCTTAGACCATGAGAGTATCGAGTTCCTTCGTACTTGCTTCGTGAACTTTGGGGTTTGTTAAACGTCATCCGTAACTGGGTGGCTATTACGGCGGCTTACGGGTTCACGGAAAAGTATGGCAAGTAACGAGATAGCTCAAGATTGGGATTTGCTCCTCCGACGATGGAGAGATATACTCGGGCCCTCTCGGTGAAACGGTATCCATCATCGTCTGGCCAGACAACTTGTGATTTGATCACTGGGATACCGAAACACGGAAACGAGAAAAGAGAACAAAACCGGTAACGAGGTAACTTGCATAGTGGACAAATTGGTGATCCACGGGGGTACAATAAATCTCACCTCAGGTGTTTTGTGACATATCGTGAAGCAACAGGAATAGCTCACGGCAACTGGAGGTTCACTCGAATATTCATTCGTGTGGGTATAGGGGTCAATATGGGTGTCCATGGCTCCGATGTTGATCATTGATCGGAAGGGGTTCCAGGTCATGTCTATGCTTCACCGAACCTATAGGGTCACATGCTTAAGGGTCATCTATCTTCTGAATACTAGACAGGGAGTCTGAGAGAAAATCACCGAAAAAGTTTCGGACACCGAAAAAGTTTCGGACAGCGGAAAAGTTCCGCAGAGAGAACACCGGATGAGTTTCGGTGAAACTGAAAAGTTGTTTCAGGGGATACCATTAAGTCAAAATGGTTTCGGCACATGCCTGATAATTCTTGGGGCGTGCCAGAATCATTATGGAAACTTCTGGGAATTTTCTGGAAGAAAAACCGGAAATGTTCCGGAGCTGCCGGAACCACTTCAGATGCTTTTCGCAGATAAAAATCACTAAACTGGAATTGTTCCAGAACGCGTTGAAAATTATTTTAGTGGGTACTGGAATTGTTCTAAGCCCACATAAATATTTTCAGTTCGAACGGATGCTGAAAAATGTCGTCGTGAATAGTGAAAATCAGCTTTATGGTTATTTTTTTGGAAAGCCATTATTTTTGGGATTTGTCCCAAGATATTTTTGGGGGTGACATGGATGGATGAGGCCTCCTTGGGGGGCCCCTACAAGGAGATGGCCGGCCACATGGGGGCTCCTCCTTGGAGCCCCACTTGTCCCTTGATTTCTCACTTGGGTCCTTGTGGAAGGACTTCATCCATGTGCATTTTGGGTCTTCTTGTAAAACCACCCTACCCCTTGGGTTTCCTATAAATAGAGGAGATGGGGGCTGCCATCTATTCATCCCTTGCTCTCATACACATGCCATGCATTATCTGGCTTCTTCTCTCCCTCCCACGAAAAGAGTTTCGTAGAGCCGAAAGGCTGTCTGGGTTCCGGCAAGAACTAGTTCTGGACGGCGAAGCCCTACCGGATAGCTGACACCGTATGTGTGCAACCCCATAGAGAGGTCGTAGTTTCGGTCTTTTGCCCGAGGGGCTGTTTGAGTGTCCTCTCGAAGGGCTGTCCGAGTCTCCGTTCGAGTTTCGATGGTCCTCCCGAAGGGCTGTCCGCGACATCGTCCGGGGGACTGTCCGACCGCCTCCCGAAGGGCTGTCCGACGAGGGAGTACATCCTCGCGGTTGGGAGGTTGTAAATCCTAGCTGCGGGGATCTGCACCAACGATCTCCACCGACTCTTCTTCCGCTGCGCTTCAAGTCGGTACGGATCAGATCAAACCTTGTATGCAGTCTCCATAGTGGTCCTGGGCGTGCTCGCTATACCGATTTTTTTTGTTTTCTGTCGCGTTCCCCTACAGTGGCATCAAGAGCCGTGCTATGCGTAGATGCAGGTTACGATCTAGAATACATGGAGATGTGTGGGTATTGCAGAATATGATTAGGTAGTAGATGAGATCTATTGCTGAAAATTATTTATGCGGGTGACAAATGAAATCTGTTACCCGACATTCTTGTTGCTTCCCTAGAATTTGTGTTTGCTCAATCTCGAGACAGCATGGTGGAATTTGACAAAGTTCTGGCAATCCGTGATCCTGATTGATCATGGAAGTGCTATCAGTTCTTTGGGTTCTGCCATAGTCAAAAGAAAGATGAAATTCAGAGATGAAAGGGCATTGCAGATATGATCTGCACGGGGGTCATGCGTATGACGAAGTTTAGTATGGGGCTCGAGATTTAATTATCTCGTGTTTCATACACCCCGAGTTGTTAATCTAGCAACTTGAATAATCATACTTGATGATAAAACATTGGTAGCTGCGGTTTAAGTCAAAACCTTAGAAGCCACGTAAAATAAATTTTTGCATAAACCGATTAGAGGCGTCTAACTTGGTTTTGCAGGATGGTTTGCATGTGATGTGGTATAGCAATGCTCATATTCAATTTGATTATGTATGAGATGACTATATGATGTAATTAACATGATCTGCGTGTCATGATTCGGCATGATGGCTGGAGCCATATGTTTGCACTTTAATGACCTGCATGTCAACCTTAAGTAATGCATTTATTTTATCTTGCTATGGAGATAGCAATATTATCTGGTGCATCGACAAGGTGGTGGCAATCTTCGCGAAGGTGAACACCGACGCGAATGCCGAAGACGAAGAAATGAAAGACTTCTCCGTCAGAAGAGGCTATACCATATCATGCTATTATGAATTGCCTGAGATGTTTATCCCTCTTGATGCACCCTTCTTGATTGCGCGGTAGTCGCTTTTTATTAGGGTGATCTCTCACAAAAATATCAAGTAGTTAGTGTTCTCCCAAGTGTAGCACCGTCACGACACCTATCTTTTCGGGGTGCGCCATGACTAACATGGGTACAAACGAATTGAGAAGTGTGAGGCGGGTGAGGTCAGACCTCGCAGCAAGATCACTTGGTTGTCTTGACATTCATGGCAGGATCGTCCTGAGCTCGGAACACGCGCATCGAAAGATGAACAAGAGTCACATAGGTATGTGATTGGCAGGTTGGCCTACCGGTTGAGATTTTCGTCATCAGTGGTGACTAACATCAATGACGAATAATCAAAACACGGGTCTTGAATCACTCACAATCAATTATGAGAGATATTGATTTGAGTGGGAGCGCACTTTAGAATAAAATTGTTTATTCACTAGTGCATTTTCATTATAAACAAAGTCTAAGTGAAAACTTGTGTTTTCCATTGTAGATCAAATGGCTCGCAACACCGCGTTCAACTTAGGCCCGATGTTAGAGAAAGAGAAGTTAACTGCGACTGGAAACAACTATGCGGACTGGGTCCGCAACCTGAGGATTGTCCTCAGGAGCGCTAAGAAACTGTATGTGCTTGAAAATGCTCTTCCAGCTAAACCGGTGGCAGAGGCCCCGGAAGATGAACAAAATGTCTGGGCCACTAAGGATGATGATCACAACTTAGTGCAGTGCCTCATGCTAGCTTGCATGTGTACAGACCTTCAAAAACGTTTTGAATTCCATAAACCACGTGATATGATCCAGGAATTGGATGCTCTATACAAGGAAACCGCAAAGTCTGAACGATTTGATATCATGAAGGCTTTGATGGATTGCAAGATGGCTGAGGGTAGTTCAGTTGGCGAACACGTGGTCAAAATGATTGGCTATGCTGAAAGGCTTAAAACCCTGGAATTTCCACTTCCACCTGGCCATACGATGGACATGTTGCTTTCTTCACTTCCCCCCGTCTTACGACGGTTTTGTATTAAACTACAACATGAGTGGGATGGAGAAGGAACCGGAAGAGGTGCTCGCCATGCTGAAAACTGCAGACGGAGGACTGCGGAAAAATCGCAAGCAAGTGTTGCTTGTGAATAAAACCGCCAGTTTCAAAAAGAAGAAAGGCAAGCCAATGATTGGCAAGGGCGCCGGTAAGACCGGCTCCCAAAGCAACTCTAAAGGCGGAGCCAAGAATGAAACTGAGTGCTTCTACTGCAAGGGCACAGGACACTGGAAGAGAAACTGCAAGAAGTATCTTGAAGATAAGAAGTCCGGGAAAACTGGAAAAGGTATAATTGTTATACAAGTTAATGTCATTGACGTTTTGCTTGCTAGCAAAAATTCTAAGTCTTGGGTATTTGATACCGGATCGGTTGCTCACATTTGCAACTCGATACAGGGGCTTCAGAAGGTGCGCAAGCTGGCAAAGAATGAAGTCGTGATGCGCGTCGGGAACGGCGCTGGGATCGCCGCTCAAGCCGTCGGCATTATGCCTCTATGTCTCCCTTCAGGATTTATCTTAGAACTAAGTAACTGTTATTTTGTTCCACTGTTGTGTTGAAACATTATCTCTGGATCATGGTTAGTACACGATGGGTATTCGTACAAGTCTGAGAACAATGGTTGTTCACTTTATTGTAAGGATATGTTTTATGGATTTGCACCCATTGTTGGGGGCCTTTTCATACTAAATCTTGAATGTGGAAATGATGTCTTTAACGTGAATGCTAAACGCCTTAAGAAGGCGGATACCACCACCACTTTCTTGTGGCACTGTCGGCTTGGCCACATCGGAAAGAAACGCATGCAAAGACTCCATAAAGATGGAGTTTTACCGTCCCTTGATTTTGAATCATTTGACACATGTGAAGCTTGCTTGATGAGGAAAATGACCAAGACGCCATTCACGGGTTATCCTGAACGGGCGGGTGAATTGTTGGGAATAATACATAGTGATGTATGTGGTCCAATGAACATAGCCGCACGGGGTGGGTATTTCTACTTCGTGACTTTTACTGACGATTTAAGTCGGTATGGCTATATCTACTTAATGAAGCATAAGTCGGAAACTTTTGAAAAGTTCAAAGAATTTCAGAATGAGGTAGAAAATCATCGTGACAAAAAGATTAAGTTCCTGCGGTCTGATCGTGGAGGCGAATATCTTAGTCATGAGTTTGGCCAACATCTGAGTGACCGTGGAATCGTTTCACAGCTTACGCCTCCCGGAACTCCACAGAGAAATGGAGTATCGGAATGACGTAACCGAACCTTGTTGGACATGGTAAGGTCGATGATGTCTCTTACGGATCTTCCGATATCTTTTTGGGGTCACGCACTGGAAACTGCTGCTCATATACTAAACAAGGCACCATCAAAGTCTGTTGAAACGACGCCATTTGAATTATGGTATGGGAAGAAACCCAATATGTCGCATCTCAAGATTTGGGGTTGTGAGGCATATGTAAAGCGTGTACAGCCAACCAAACTCGATCCCAAAGCAGACAAATACTACTTTGTAGGTTACCCCAAAGAAACCATTGGGTATTCTTTCTACCACCCGTCCGATAACAAATGTTTGTTGCAAGGAGTGGACAATTTCTCGAGAAAGAGTTTCTCACGAAAAAGGTGAGTGGGAGGACAGTACAACTTAATGAGATTAGTGAATCTTCGGTGACCGTTGATATGGCTAAGGAACCGGAAGAAATTCCGCTAATTATCCCTACAACCGAGCCGGAAGTTGTCGCATGTGATGCGGAGACTTCAGACAATGTTGTAACTGAACCGCGTAGATCGGGTAGGGCTATCCAGCCTCCTGAATGGTTTCATAACGAAATCTTCATTCTTGAAGACGATGAACCTGCGCACTACAAGGAAGCGATGGCGGGGCCCAGCTAAAAAGAATGGCACAAGGCCATCAGATCCGAAATGGAATCCATGTACGAAAACCAAGTTTGGAACTTGGAAGAACTTCCAGAAGGCGTAAAGCCGATTGGTTGTAAATGGATTTTCAAAAGGAAGACGGACGCGGATGGTAACATTACTATCCTCAAAGCTAGACTTGTCGCGAAAGGGTTCACGCAAGTTCCAGGAGTGGACTACGACGAGACTTTCTCGCCTGTAGCTATGCTTAGGTCTGTTCGGATATTACTAGCAATTGTTGCTTATTTCGATTACGAAATATGGCAGATGGATGTCAAAAAGGCCTTCCTAAATGGAAACCTCAACGAGGATGTATACATGATACAGCCAGAAGGTTTTGTCATTCATGAGGATGCTGGAAAGGTATGCAAACTTCAGAAAGCCATTTATGGTCTGAAGCAAGCGTCAAGGAGCTGGAACATTCGTTTTGATGAAGTGGTCAAAGAGTTTGGCTTCATCAGAAATGACGAAGAATCTTGTGTTTACAAGAAGTTTAGTGGGAGTGCAAAAGCATTTCTAATCTTGTATGTGGATGACATATTGTTGATTGGAAATGACGTGAATTTTCTTAGTGAAATAAAAGACTCATTGAAGAAAAGGTTTTCAATAAAAGACTTAGGCGAAGCGGCATATGTATTGGGCATCAGAATCTATAGAGATAGATCAAAACGCCTGATAGCGCTTAGCCAAAGCATGTACATTGACAAGGTATTGAAAAGGTTCAACATGGAGAACTCCAAGAAAGGCCTACTCCCCATGTCACCTGGCACAGTGCTTTGCAAGAATCAGAGTCCTCGAACTCTCGATGAGCGAATACAAATGAATGATGTTCCATATGCCTCGGCAGTTGGTTCTATTATGTATGCCATGCTATGTACAAGACCGGATGTTTCCTATGCGCTAAGTGTTAGCAGCCGGTACCAAAGTGATCCAGGATTGGAACACTGGGCCGCAGTCAAGGGTATTCTTAAGTACCTCAGACGGACCAAGGATTTACTCCTTGTGTACGGAGGTGATGAAGAGCTCATTGTAAGTGGTTACACTGATGCAGGCTTCATGACTGACCCAGATGACTTCAAATCTCAATCAGGCTATGTTTTCATATTGAACGGTGGCGCAGTTGATTGGAAAAGTTCCAAACAAAAGACTGTGGCGGGTTCTACGACGGAGGCGGAGTATGTTGCAGCTTCAGAAGCCTCCAAGGAGGCGGTATGGATCAAGCAATTTCTTGAAGACCTTGGTGTGGTTCCAAGTGCTCTGGACCAGGTGGAGATCTATTGTGATAATAGTGGCGCTGTGGCTCAGGCAAGGGAACCAAGTTCGCAACATAAGACAAGACATATTCAACGCAAATATAAACTCATTCGACATCATGTCGAAGAGGGTTTAGTGAAAGTACGCAAAGTTCACACGGATCTGAATGTGTCAGACCCGATGACGAAGCCTCTACCACGAGCAAAGCATGAGCAGCACCGGATAGCCATTGGTGTTAGGGAAGCCATGTAACTGGATTATGACTCTAGTGCAAGTGGGAGTCTGTAGGAGAACTGCCCTGGAGGCAGTAATAACAATTATTTTGTATCTCCTGGTTTGTAATGAATGTTTATGATCCATGCTATAACTGCTGTGGCTCCCGAGCCCGTATATCCATAAAGGCTCTGAGGAAAACCCATGTGCACGTGTGGGTTAATAAACGGTAAAATGTATTCCTAGTCTTGCCTCTAAGACTGGCTCAAGTATTGCATGATGATTATGTTTTCCTGATCATGGGCATGTCTATGCCGGCAATTTTGAGGGCACAAATTGTTGGTAGAACACTTGTGTTGAATCGACCCAAATTGATGTTATGCTATGAGATATATTCGTCACAAGTTAATGGTATTTTACACAGGGAAGTTAATGTTTGCATAATTCCTTAGACCATGAGAGTATCGAGTTCCTTCGTACTTGCTTCGTGAACTTTGGGGTTTGTTAAACGTCATCCGTAACTGGGTGGCTATTACGGCGGCTTACGGGTTCACGGAAAAGTATGGCAAGTAACGAGATAGATCAAGATTGGGATTTGCTCCTCCGACGATGGAGAGATATACTCGGGCCCTCTCGGTGAAACGGTATCCATCATCGTCTGGCCAGACAACTTGTGATTTGATCACTGGGATACCGAAACACGGAAACGAGAAAAGAGAACAAAACCGGTAACGAGGTAACTTGCATAGTGGACAAATTGTTGATCCACGGGGGTGCAATAAATCTCACCTCGGGTGGTTTGTGACATATCGCGAAGCAACAGGAATAGCTCACGGCAACTGGAGGTTCACTCGAATATTCATTCGTGTGGGTATAGGGGTCAATATGGGTGTCCACGGCTCCGATGTTGATCATTGATCGGAAGGGGTTCCAGGTCATGTCTATGCTTCACCGAACCTATAGGGTCACACGCTTAAGGGTCATCTATCTGCTGAATACTAGACAGAGAGTCTGAGAGAAAATCACCGAAAAAGTTTCGGACACCGAAAAAGTTTCGGACAGCGGAAAAGTTCCGCAGAGAGAACACCGGATGAGTTTCGGTGAAACTGAAAAGTTGTTTCAGGGGATACCATTAAGTCAAAATGGTTTCGGCACATGCCTGATAATTCTTGGGGCGTGCCAGAATCATTCTGGAAACTTCTGGGAATTTTCTGGAAGAAAAACCGGAAATGTTCCGGAGCTGCCGGAACCACTTCAGATGCTTTTCGCAGATGAAAATCACTAAACTGGAATTATTCCAGAACGCGTTGAAAATTATTTTAGTGGGTACTGGAAATGTTCTAAGCCCACATAAATATTTTCAGTTCGAACGGACGCTGAAAAATGTCGTCGTGAATAGTGAAAATCAGCTTTATGGTTATTTTTTTGGAAAGCCATTATTTTTGGGATTTGTCCCAAGATATTTTTGGGGGTGACATGGATGGATGAGGCCCCCTTGGGGGGCCCCTACAAGGAGATGGCCGGCCACATGGGGGCTCCTCCTTGGAGCCCCCACTTGTCGCTTGATTTCTCACTTGGGTCCTTGTGGAAGGACTTCATCCATGTGCATTTTGGGTCTTCTTGTAAAACCACCCTACCCCTTGGGTTTCCTATAAATAGAGGAGATGGGGGCTGCCATCTCTTCATCCCTTGTTCTCATACACATGCAATGCATTATCTGGCTTCTTCTCTCCCTCCCACGAAAAGAGTTTCGTAGAGCCGAAAGGCTGTCTGGGTTCCGGCAGGAACTAGTTCTGGACGGCGAAGCCCTGCTGGATAGCTGACACCGTATGTGTGCAACCCCGTAGAGAGGTCGTAGTTTCGGTCTTTTGCCCGAGGGGCTGTTCGAGTGTCCTCCCGAAGGGCTGTCCGAGTCTCCGTTCGAGTTTCGAGGGTCCTCCCGAAGGGCTGTCCGCGACATCGTCCGGGGGACTGTCCGACCGCCTCCCGAAGGGCTGTCCGACGAGGGAGTACATCCTCGTGGTTGGGAGGTTGTAAATCCTAGCTGCGGGGATTTGCACCAACGATCTCCACCGACTCTTCTTCCGCTGCGCTTCGAGTCGGTACGGATCAGATCAAACCTTGTATGCAGTCTCCATAGTGGTCCTGGGCGTGCTCGCTATACCGAAAATTTTTGTTTTCTGTCGCGTGCCCCTACAATCTTACGATCATGCAAAGCAATATGACAATGATGGAGCGTGTCATAATAAAATGGAACAGTGGAAAGTTGCATGGCAATATATCTCGGAATGGCTATGGAAATGCCATAATAGGTAGGTATGGTGGCTGTTTTAAGGAAGGTAAAAGCTGGGTGTAAGGCACCAGCGAAAGTTACGCGGTACTAGAGAGGCTAGCAATGGTGGAAGGGTGAGAGTGCGTATAATTCATGGACTCAACATTAGTCATAAAGAACTCACATACTTATTGCAAAAATCTATTAGTCATTGAAACAAAGTACTACGCGCATGCTCCTAGGGGGATAGATTGGTAGGAAAAGACCATCGCTCGTCCCCGACCGCCACTCATACGGAAGAAAATCAATAAATACATCATGCTCCAACATCGTTACATAATGGTTCACCATACGTGCATGCTACGGGAATCACAAACTTCAACACAAGTATTTCTACAATCCACAATTACTCACTAGCATGACTCTAATATCACCATCTTTATATCTCAAAACAATCATGAGGAATCAAACTTCTCATAGTATTCAATGCACTTTATATGAAAGTTTTTATTATATCCCTCTTGGATGCCTTTCATATTAGGACTAAATTTATAACCAAAGCAAATTACCATGCTGTTTAGAGAGACTCTCAAAATAATATAAGTGAAGCATGAAAGTTCAACAATTTCTATAAAATAAAACCACCGCCGTGCTGTAAAAAGATATAAGTGAAGCACTAGAGCAAAATTGCCTAGCTCAAGAGATATAAGTGAAGCACATAGAGTATTCTAATAAATCACGATTCATGTGTGTCCGTCTCAAAAGGTGTGTACAGCAAGTATGATTGTGGAAAAATAAAAAGCAAAGACTCATATCATACAAGACGCTCCAAGCAAAACACATATCATGTGGTGAATAAAAATATAGCCTCAAGTAAATTTACCGATAGACAAAGACGAAAGAGGGGATGCCTTCTGGGCCATCCCCAAGCTTAGGCTCTTGGTTGTCCTTGAATATTACCTTCGGGTGCCTTGGGCATCCCCAAGCTTAGGCTCTTGCCACTCCTTATTCCATAGTCCATCAAATCTTTACCCAAAACTTGAAAACTTCACAACACAAACTCAACAGAAAACTCGTGAGATCCGTTACTATAAGAAAATAAAATCACCACTTTCGGTACTGTTGTGAACTCATTCTTTATTTATATTGGTGTAATATCTACTGTATTCTAACTTTTCCATGGTTCATACCCCCCGATACTACCCATTGATTCATCAAAATAAGCAAACAACACAAGAAAACAGAATCTGTCAAAACCCCATCTTTTTATCCTCGATGGCAACCAGCATGCATCTAGAGTATTAAGTTCATAAAGAACGGAGTAACGCCTTAAGTAAGATGACATGATGTAGAGGATTAAATTCAAGCAATATGATGAAAACCCCATCTTTTTATCCTCGATGGCAACAATGCAATACGTGTCTCGCTACCCTTACTTTGTCACTGGGTCAAATCACACAAGATTGAACCCAAAGCTAAGCACCTCTCCCATTGCATGAAAAACCAATCTAGTTGGCCAAACCAAACCGATAATTCGAAGAGAAATACAAAGATATCAAATCATGCATAAAAGAGTTCAGAGGAGATTCAAATAATATTCATAGATAAGCTGATCATAAATCCACAATTCATCGGATCTCGACAAACACACCTCAAAAGAAGTTTACATAGGATAGATCTCCAAGAACATCGAGGAGAACATGGTATTGAGAAACAAAGAGGGAGAAGAAGCCATCTAGCTACTAGCTATGGACCCGTAGGTCTGTGGTAAACTACTCACGCTTCATCGAAAGGGCAATAGAGTTGATGTAGAAGCCCTCCGTGATCGATTCCCCCTCTGGCAGGATGTTGGAAAAGGCCCCAAGATGGGATCTCACGGGAACAGAAGGTTGCGGTGGTGGAAAAGTGTTTTCGTGGATGCTTCTGATGGTTCTGGAATATATGTGAATATATAGGAGGAAGATCTAGGTCAGGGAGTCTCCGACGGGCCCACAAGGTAGGGGGGGCGCCCCCCCCCCAGGGCGTGCCCTCCACCCTTGCCGCCGCCTCGTGCCTCTTCTGACTTGCACTCCTAGTCCCCTGGGTGTCTTCTGGTCCAAGAAAAGTCATCTTGAAGTTTTATTCTGTTTGGACTCCGTTTGGTATTCCTTTTCTGCGAAGCTCAAAAACAAGGAAAAAACAGAAACTGCCACTGGGCTCTAGATTAATAAGTTAGTCCCAAAAATAATATAAAATAGCATATTAATGCATATAAAACATTTGAAACAGATAATATAATAGCATGGAACAATCAAAAATTATAGATACGTTGGAGACGTATCAAGGAGACTTGAGTACACGGGTATGGGCACTCCCCTTGGCTTGTGCCAAGCTTGGGGGAGATGCCCCGGTATCGTATCACCGTCACTTTTATTACCTTTACCTATCTTAGTTCGATCCCTAGCTATTTCGTTATTTAGTTGAATAAAAAATTAGTATGATTTTCGAGTGCTAGTTTTGTGATCTATCTATCTATGTAATCGAGTGAAAGTTATATAATAAAGTTTAGTTTGAGTTTTTGCTTCTTTTCTTTTCTGTTTCAATCAAAATAAATGAAATAATGAAAAAGATCATATGCTAATCTTATGGTAAGTAATGACATCACATAAGGAAAAGTATAAGTGGTAAAATTTATTGAAAGTTGACAAACATCGCATTGGCAAATGATGCAATTCATGAAAGAATTAATGAGGGAAGAGAAGATTCACTTGCAAATACACTATCTTGGACATCTTTTATGATTGTGAGCTCCCACTAAATATCTTATGCCAAATTGTTGACGTTGGACAAGGAAGACAACGTAATGATTTATGCTTGTTCTTATTCACATAGAAGTTATATTGTCATAGATCCTTCAACATGTGGTGCTTGCTCAATATCTTTGCTAGCTAAAAATCCGCACTAAGTAGAGATACTACTTGTGCATCCGAAACCTTTAAACCCAATTCCATGGTTTGAGATTCCAACATACCTACCTATGGATTGAGTAAGATCCTTCAAGTAAGTTGTCATCGGTGCAAAAAGGCAATAAAAATTGGTCCTAAATGTGTTTGATGCTTTAGTGTAAGGGAAAATAAGCGTTGTACGAACTTGTGATGGCAAAGTAATAAAAGCGACAGACTACATAATAAAGGTTGCTATCATAAGTGGCAATATAATGTGACGTTCTTTTGCATTAAGAGATTATGCATACAAAACCAAAAGGTGCATGACAACCTCTGCTTCCCTCTGCGAAGGGCCTATCTTTTACTTTTATGCAAGAGTCAAAGTATTTTCCTCTATTCCATTTTATTTTTCTCTTTGGCAAGCATCATGTGGTGGGGAAATATCTAGGCACATATATCCAGTTGGATATGAGTGAGCATGAGTTATTATTGTTGACATCATCCTTATGGTGAATAAGTTCGGAGGCGAAACTGTAAGCCCCTATCTTTCTATGTGTCCGGTTGAAACCTTTTGCTGTGAGTGTTAGCAATCATAGAATATTAAATGATGGTTGAGTATGTGGACTTGCCAAAAGGCTCCTATAAGAGACCCTTCTTGAAAATATGATGAATTGTAGTTCAACTTGCTTGCTCACGAAGACCTAGGGCAATTTTGAGGAACCCATCATTGGAATATACAAGCCAAGTTCTATAACAAAAAATTCCCACTAGTATATGAAAGTGATAATATAGGAGACTCTCTATCATGAAGAACATGGTGCTATTTTGAAGCACAAGTGTGGTAAACGATAGTAACATTGTCCCTTCTCTCTTTTTCTCTCATTTTTTTTTTGCTTTTCTCTTTTTTTCCTCTTTTTTTATTTTTGGGCTCTTTGGCCTCTTTTTTTTTAAGTCCGGAGTCTCATCCCGACTTGTGGGGAAATCATAGCCTCCATAATTCTTTCCTCACATGGGACAATGCTCTAATAATGATGATTGTCACACTTTTATTTACTTACAACTCAAGAATTACAACTCGATACTAGAACAAAATATGACTATATGAATGCCGCTGGCGGTGTACCGGGATGTGCAATGATCTAGCGTGACATCTATAAAAAATTTGAACGGTGGCCAAGCCATAAATACTATGCCAACTACATGATCATGCAAAGCAATATGACAATGATGGTGTGTGTCATAATAAACGGAACGGTGGAGGTTGCATGGCAATATATCTCGGAATGGCTTTGGAAATGCCATAATAGGTAGGTATGGTGGCTGTTTTGAGGAAGGGTATATGTTGGGTTTAATGCACCGGTGAAAGTTGCACGGTACTAGAGAGGCTAGCAATGGTGGAAGGGTGAGAGTGCATATAATCCATGGAATCAACATTAGTCATAAAGAACTCCCATACTTATTGCAAAACTTTATTAGCCATCCAAGCAAAGTACTAATATGGATGCTCCTAGGGGGATAGATTGGTAGGAAAAGACCATCACTCGTCTGCGACCGCCACTCATAAGGAAGACAATCAAAAATAAATCACGCTCCAACATCATCACATAATGATAGACCATACGTGCATGCTTCGGGAATCACAAACCTTACCACAAGTATTTCTACTAATCCACAATTACTCACTAGCATGACTCTAATATCACCATCTTTATATCTCAAAAAAATGCAAGGAATCAAACTTCTCATATATTCAATGCTCTTTATGAAAGTTTTTATTATATCCCTCTTGGATACCCATCTTATTAGGACTCAATTCATAACCTAAGAAAATTGCCATACTATTTTCAGGACTCTCAAAATAATATAAGTGAAGCATGAGAGTTCATCAATTTCTACAAAATAAAACCACCGCCATGCTCTAAAAAGATATAAGTGAATTACTAGGGCAACTACCTAGCTCAAAAGATATAAGTGAAGCACATTGAGTATTCTAATAAATTCACAATTAATGTGTGTCCCTCTCAAAAGGTGTGTACATCAAGTATGATTGTGGCTAACTAAAAACCAAAGACTCAAATGATACAAGATGCTCCAAGCAAAACACATATCATGTGGTGAATAAAAATATAGCCTCAAGTAATTTTACCAATGGATTGAAGACAAAAGAGGAGATGCCATCCGGGGCATCCCCAAGCTTAGATGCTTGGTTGTCCTTGAATATTTCCTTGGGGTTCCTTGGTAATCCCCAAGATTAGGCTCTTGCCACTCCTTATTCCGTAGTCCATCAAAACCTTACGCAAAACTTGAAAACTTCACAACACAAAACTAAAAAAAACACGTGACCTCCGTTAGTATGATAAAACAAATCTACACCTTTAGGTACTGTTGTGAACTCATTCTAATTTTATATTGGTGTTATATCTACTCTATTCTAACTTCTCCATGGTTCATACAACCCGATACTACCCATAGATTCATCAAAATAAGCAAAAAACACATTGAAAACAGAATCTGTCAAAAACAGAACAGTCTGTAAAGACCCGAATATTAGTCATACTTATGTAACTCCAAAAATTCTGAAATATTTGGACAACAGAGGTAATTCATATATTAATCTTTTTTAATAAATGCAGAATTGTTCCATGCTCCCGTGAATTTGAACAATTCTGTTACTGGACGCAAAAGTTTCTGTTTTTCAGCAAAATCAAATCAACGATATACCAAAGCATCCCAAAGGTCTTGCATGGCTCAAACACTAATTAAAACACCAAAGCACAATTATTACAGAGGTAATATTGTGTATTTTCATAAAAACAGAAAAGAAAAATATTGGGTTGTCTCCCATCAAGCGCTTTTCTTTAAAGCCTTTTAGCTAGGCGTTGATAATTTTAATAATGCTCACATGAAAGACAAAAATTGAAGCACAAAGAGAGCATCATATAGCATGTGAAATACAAGTTTAAGTCTAACATACTTCCTATGCATAGGCATTTTATAGGGAAAAGCTTTATCAAGACAAGAAAAAACTAGAATATGCAAGGAAGAAGAAAGAAAAAATAGCAATCTCAACATAACGAGAGATAATTTAGTAACATGAAAATTTCTACAACCATATTTCCCTCTATCATAATAATTACATGTGGGATCATAACCAAATACAACAATATAGTTGTCATATAAAATTTTCTCTTCAAGTTCCACATGCATGCAAAGTTGACACTCTTCCAAAATAGTGGGATTATCATCAAATAAAGTCATGACCTCTCCAAGCCCACTTTTATGAAAAATTTCATAAGATTGATCATAATCCAAAGTAGTGGGATCATTATTACCTAGAGTTGATACTCTTCCAAACCCACTTTCAATATTATTGCAAACACTATTATCAATATCATATTCATCATGAGGCTTAAATAAATTTTCAAGACCATAAGAAGCATTATCACCCCAATCATGATCATTACAATAAGTAGTGGACATAGGAAAATTAGCATCCCCGAGCTTGGGGTTTTGCGTATTATTAGCACAATTGACATTAATAGAATTTAAAATAACACCATTGCAATCATGCTTTTCATTCAAGGAGCTATCAGGAATCACTTCATAAATGTCCTCTTTTAGCACTTCATCACAATTTTTAGATTCACGAATTTCAAACAAAACTTCATACAGATAATCTAGTGCACTCAACTCACTAGCAATTGTTTCATCATAGTTGGATCTTTTAAAACGATTAGCAAGTGGATGAGGCTCCATAAACTTTTTGCTTTCTGATTTTTAATAAACACACAATTATACCAAGCGAAAAAGAAAACAAACCAAGTGAGACATAAAAGGCAAACGAAAAAAAGGCAAATAAACAGGCAAATATTTTTGTGTTTTTCTGAAAACATTTTAGAAGTGGGGAAGAGGAAAACAAGAGGCAAATGGCAAATAATGTAAGTGCAAGAGATGAGAGTTTATGATACGTATTTGGTAGGCTTGATGTAGAACCTCCCCGGCAACGGCACTAGAAATTCTTCCTGCTACTTCTTGAGCTTGCGTTGATTTTTTTCTTAAAGAGGAAAGGGTGATGCAGCAAAGTAGAGATAAGTATTTCCCTCAGTTAAGAACCAAGGTATCAATCCAGTAGGAGGTACAAGCAAGTCCCCTATAGATGCGCCTGCACAAACTAACAAACACTTGCACTCACCGCGAAAAAAGGGTTGTCAATCCCTTCACGGTCACTTGCAAGAGTGATATCTAATAGAGATGGATATAAAAGATAAGTAAAAGGCAAAATAAAGTAAATATAAATAAATTGCAGTAAGGTATTTTCGGGTTTTTGATTTTATAGATCTAAAAATATATGATGGAAAATAGACCCGGGGGGCATAGGTTTCACTAGAGGCTTCTCTCTTGAAGAAAACATATGGTGGATAAACAAAATACTGTTGAGCAATTGACAGAAAAGCGCATAGTTATGATGATATCTAAGGAAATGATCATGAATATAGGCATCACGTCCGTGACAAGTAGACCGACTCCTGCCTGCATGCATCTAGTGAATTAAATTAACAAGAACGGGGTAACGCCTTAAGCAAGATGACATGATATAGAGGGATAGATCCAATCAATATGGTAAAAACCCCATCTTTTTATCCTTAATGGCAACAATACAAATACGTTCCTTGCTACCCCTACTGTCACTGGGTGAGGACATCGCAAGATTGAACCCATCACAAAGCACCTCTCCCATTGCTAGAAAAACCAATCTAGTTAGCAAAACCAAATCGATAGATCAGAGATAAATACAAAGCTATCTTAATCATGCATAAAAGAATTCAGAGAAGAGTCAAATAATATTCATAAATAATCTGATCATAAATTAACAATTCATCGGATCTCAACAAATGCACCACAAAAGAAGATTACATCGAATAGATCTCCAAGAACATCGAGGAGAACATTGTATTGAAGATCAAAGAGAGAGAAGAAGCCATCTAGCTACAAGTTATGGACCCGTAGGTCTATGGTAAACTACTCACATATCATCGAAAGGGCAGCAAGGTTGGTGTAGAGGCCCTCCATGATCGAATCCCCCTCCGGCAGAGTGCCAGAAAAGGCCCCAAGATGGGATCTCATGAGAACAGAAGCTTGTGGCGGCGAAAAAGTATTTTTGGTGTGACCTCTGGTATACGGGGAATATTTGCGTATTTATAGAGCTGGAGTTAGGGTTAGGAGGTCCAAGGGCGGCCCACAAGCCTAGGGGCGCGCCCCTAGGGCTTGTGGCCCCCTCGTGGGTCTTCTGGCCTCTTCCCGAAGCTTCGTTGTTGTCTTATGGTCCAAGAAAAATCCTCAAAATGTTTCGTTCCGTTTGGTATTGATTTTCTGTAGAAGACAAAAACAAAGAAAAAACAGCAACTGGCACTAGGCACTAGGATAATAGGTTAGTCCCAAAAAATGATATAAAAATATATAAATGCATATAAAAATCCAAGATGGATAATATAATAGCATGAAACAATCAAAAATTATAGATACGTTGGAGACGTATCAACGGGCAGGCGTGCCAACGTGCCGGCCGGCCGGCAGTGCTCGTGCTTTGCCTGCTGGCGCACCAGGCACTGCTTGACGTAGTCGTCCATGTCGCGCTTCTGTCCGAGCCAGATGAACAGCTTCTTGACGCGCTGGTGCGTGGCGGTGATGCCTGAGTGCCGGCCCACCGCGCTGTCATGGAACGCGCTGACAAGCTTGGTGTGGAGCGCCGTGTTGCTACCGATCCAGAGGCGGTCGCCACGGCGAATGAGCCCGTTGTGGAGCTCGAAACACTCCTCGTCGGGGCTGCGGATAGCGAGGCGGGACAACATGTCTTGTGCGGTGGCGTCAGTCGCTTAAGAATTGGCCAGCTCTTGGACCCAAGCTGGCTGGCAGAGGGAGAGTGCGGCCACGCTCAGAGCGGCGCCCACCCGCGAGAGCGCATCCGCCACGCCGTTGTCCGCGCCACATCTGTACTGGAATGTGAACTGTAGCACCACGAGCTTGGCCGTGGCCTTGCTCTGCAGGTCCATTTCTAGTTGTTGATCCCCCAAATTGGACAGGCTCTTGTGATCCGTGAGGATGATGAACGTCCCACGCTGGTGGTAGGCGCGCCACTTCTCGACGGCCATCATCACCGCCAGGAACTCCTTCTCGTAAGCCGATAATTTCTGGTTGCAGACGCCCAAGGCCTTGCTGAAGTACGCCACCGGATGACCCTCCTGAACCAACATAGCCCCGATGCCTGTGTCGCAGGCATCGGTCTCGACGACGAATGGCTTGTCGAAGTCGGGGAGCGCGTGGACATGCATGCTCGCCATGGCATGCCTGAGTAGGTCAAAAGCGATCTGCGCCTGATCGGTCCACTCGAAGCCCTTCTTGGTGAGCAAGTTGGTGAGCGGCTTGGCAATGATTCCGTAGCGCGCCACAAACTTCCGGTAGTAACCGGTGAGGCCAAGGAAACGGCGGAGCTCGGTGGCCGTCATCAGCATCAGCCACTGCAACATCGCCTGGGTCTTGTTCGCGTCCGTGGCCACTCCATCCTTGGAGATCACGTGGCCGAGGTACTCAATGTTGTCTTGCGCGATGGAGCATTTGGAAGCCTTGACGTAGAGCTCATTTTGTCGGACAAGCTCGAATACTTGCCGCAGGTGTTTGACGTGTTCTTCGAGCGTTTCCCGGACCACGAAGATGTCGTCGAGGAAGATGATTACAAACTTGCGCACGTGTTTGCCGAAGATCGCGTTCATCAGGCACTGAAAGGTCGCCGGCGCATTGGTCAGCCCGAACGGCATGCCGCGGAATTGGAATTGCCTGTGATGTGTCTTGAACGCCGCCTTGTGTTCATCGGCCTCGTGCATGCGAATCTGGTAGTAGCCGGCGCGGAGGTCTAGCTTGGAGAAGTAGGCGGCGCCAGCTAGTTCGTCGAGCAGCTCGTCGACGATCGGAAGTGGGAACCGATTCTTGATGGTGATGTCGTTGAGTCATCTGTAGTCGATGCAGAAGCGCCAAGTTCCGTCCTTCTTCTTGACGAGCAAGACGGGCGCGGCGAATGGGCTCACACTGTGGGTGATGACCCCCGATTGGAGCCTCTCCTCGACTTGGCGGCATAGGTGTGCGAGATCCGCGGATACCTGCTCGTTGAAGGCGATCTGGGCATCCAAGTGCTTGTCGCCGGCAAGCTTGCTCTCGTCGAAGCATATGAGCAGGGGTGGACTTGAGTTCTTCCGACGATTCTAACATGGCGAGGAGGATGTGCTTGGTCTGAGCAGATGGCTTGGAAGATGGCACCGTGATCCTACTCCGGCCGATCTAACCCTGGTTGGGATTTCACATCGATCTGCCGAAGCAAATCAACACCCAGAGCAGTGGATGTTATAGATCGATCGCGGGCAGAAAGTGGAGGAAGAAAAATTCTCATAGAATCGAAGAAGGCTCTGAGTACCAATTGTGACGACCCGAGGATTTGATCACATTGCACTCGAGGGAGAAAGGGGATGAGATGGTAGTGAGGAAGGGGATGAGCTTTACTTGCGAAGGAGGTAGGTTCAGAGTACAGGAAGATTCGGAAAGTGATCACACACAACACACCCCTCTCGCCCACGTAGGGGCTGCCATATAACCCATGCGACCCGGCCAGTGGCCCACTGCTGACTTGGCCACTCGATGACTTGTCCCTTGCGCTCCTATTGGTTCCTCTAGTCCACCGTGGCACCATCAGTTGGTGCAGGTGTGACAAAGTCGGAAGGGTGGAGAGAGGCTCTGATGCCACGATGTTAAGTACCAACTCACGGATTACTCCATTACAAGGGATTCCAGTTCAGATAGAAGTATTTGAGAGAGGAAGAAAGGAGGAAGGAGGAGGAACAGGAGGTAGGTGAAGGGAAGAGCCGCCGTTGCCTTTTGCCTGATCCAAGCCCGGATGGCCGTTCGCTGCGTCTTGGGGTAGGTACATGTAGTCTACATTCCCTGGGAGTGGCAACTCGTCCGGCCCAGCTGGTGGGCTAGTATTTTGGGTCGCTGACACTACTAGTACATAATGTAAGCGGTCCGTACACACGGGTCATGTCTCTACTTCCGATAACCTATCTTCACAATATATCTGCGAGCTTACAGGCTATGGTAGCGTAACAATTTTAATTTCCTATTTGTGATGGCATCATATTTTCACAAAAAGATAAACTAAAAAGACTTTGCATCATATTTTCACATCTATTTTTGTGGAAACAAACGCCCTCAGCAAGGCCGCGACGTTGTCCTCCAGAGGCACGTGGTCGTGGTGCCCCTAGACCCTTGTCGATGAGCCCATCTGGAGTAGAACGGTGGTGGTGGTTTCTAATCTGTATCTATATCTATATATCTTCTATATACTTATTATACTATTAAACAAGCTAACTTTATCTTTCTTAAGGCCACTCCGTAAATGTACCCAGCTTGATTACCATCATCAGATTATCCTACCTAATCACATCTAACAGTCAAGATTAAACTCATCTGTTGCTACGATTGTACCTAGCAATTAACATCGGCGGAGGATTACTCCGCCAAATATGTGTTCGGTGAAAACGTAATCCGCTGCGAGAAAGATCGGGCGAGGAAACGGCCCCCGAACCCGCCCTCGCCCAACCAGCAGCAGCAGATCGGCCTCCCCTGGCTGCACCCGGCGCCCTTCGTCGACTCCAGCCGCGCCCTTGCCGACGTCGCCCCCATTTCAGGCGGATTTTCTCGCTGGACGACCTCCTCCAGAGGGGTGCTCTCAGACTGTACTTACTAATCTGCTCGACCCTCCCTCTTGTTGGAGCAGAACGACTCACGGCGCAACGGCGATCACTGGAGACAAGGAACTACGGCAAGAGGAGGGACACAGTGGATATGATGGCGCACAAACACCTCGCCACGCGAACGGCTTTTCTCCTTTTTCTCCTCCAGCTCGAACTCGATGCACAGACTACAACACACGGGAGGGAGGGGGGTTTATACACGCGATCCCGACGCACCCCACTCACGCACTGTCTACGTCCCGCGCTCCACGGCTCGCGCGCCCGACGCACACGCATGCGCTCGACGCGGCCTGGTCCAGCGCCCGACGCGGTCACTCCTCCACACACTTCGCTAACTAACACACACCTGCGCGCGCGCACAGACACAATCACACACAAACACACTCACACACACACCCATGACCTGCACGGACGGCACCTGGCGCACACGCACGCCGGTCGCCACCATGCCGGTCACAGCTTATTACTAACATTCACCCCCTAAGTCGTGACAACAGGAGCGCCGGCCCCTCGACATCGATGTTGGCGAGAAGAGCCTTCTCCGCCTCATCTGGCTTCTTCGGTTTCGTGCAGTCCAGCCAGAAATGCCCGCGCTGCCCGCAACTGTAGCACCGGCCAAGCCGCTTCCCTCCGCCGCCCAATGCCGTGCTGCTGCCGCCATCATCACCGTGGTCGAAGACGCCGCCGTGCTGATGCCGTCGTACAGCCCACTGGGCCACCGTGAGCAAGAGCTGGTCGCCGCCATGTCCGCCGCCCTCCTGGGTGCACCGCCACATGCCCTCGTCGAAGGCCTTCAGCCGATCGAGCGCCTCCTCGAATGGGATCGTCTCAATGTCGCAAAACGGCTCGATGACGGCCACCGCAGAGTACAGCCGGTCCGACACCGTATTGAGGAGCTTCTTCATCATGGCCGTGTCGCCGAGTGTCGCCCCGAGGCCCGCATACCTCGCCGCCATGCCGCCGATCCTCCCGGCATATACGTCCATCTCCTCGCCATCGTCCATCCGCAGCCGATCGAACTCGCCGCGTAGGGTAGAGAGCCGCGCTGCCTTCACTCGGTCAGCACCGACGAACCGCACCTTGATGGTGTCCCAGACCTCCTTCGCCGTCGCCATGTCAGTTCTTTCCAAAATTACATGTGACGGGCTGCTATAACTTATAAGTGTACGCCACTGCTAACTCAGCTAGCAGAGGCGGCTGTGGTTTTATGCCCACCATAAGTTAATTTTTCTGCCCTCCATTGGCAAGTTTCATGAGCAGTTTTCTCTCTTTGGCCTTCGCGCGCTTTCATTTTATTTCGATGGGCTGCTATAAGTGTCCGCCATTGCTAACTCAAATAATAGTGGCGGGTGTGGTTTTATGCCCACCGTAAGTTAATTTTTCTGCCCGCCACTAGGAAGCTTCACGAGCAGTTTTCACTTTGTGGCCTTCCGACGCTTTTTCAATTTAGTTTGCAGTCCTATCCTCGGCCCGCTCCATGCACGAGCTCTCTCCCTCTCTCTCTCTCTCTCTCTGTCCCGCGAGATCTTGACGCCGCAACCACCCACGCAGGCCGATTCTGGCGGCTTCCGGTTGCCGTCGACGGCACAAAGCACACCCCCCATGACCACCTTCATCCGCTCCGTCCGCCCCTCCGACTAGATTCATCGCGTGCGTCCTCGAGCGGTCACCCGTGACCCTCCCGTGGCTAGGGTTTCGTCCTCCGCATCGCCTCAACGTCTCCTTCGACTCCAGATTGGCTCTAGTAGATCTCCCCACTCTTCTTCCTCGCGATCTACTGTACCACATCCTCTCTTCCTCAGCCCATCTTCTCCGTCGCAGATCCACCATGCCACGGTCGCCGGGAGAGCAAGGGTAAAGTGCTCTGCTCTGTGTCCCCGGCGCCATGGAGGACACCGCTCACCCCTGCTCCAATGGCATCAAGGTGCGGCCCCATGTCCCCTCTTCGGTTTCTTCTTTTTCTGTTTGCTCGAATCTGATTCCTGCATGCTTGACTGAATTTGCTTGTCTTAAATGATTAAGGAGACATAGTCATTGTGACGTTCAATCCATAGTCAATTAGAAACTCAACGGCGATAATTCTAATCCGAGTAACCATATGTTGGTAGAAAAACATGATATTAGGTCTGCACATGACATGATAATTCCAATTCAGAGTTTCCATATGTCGGTACCAAAACTGGATATTAGGTGTGCGCATTGCATGCAGAGAGTACGTATCAAGATAGCATCATTTTCTTATCAAGAAATAAATTAAAAACATAACTTGCACTAGTTTCTACTGGACAGAACAACATGTTCCGTTCGATTTAACCATGTTGGAGGCCATTTTCTCCGTTGCTGAATTGTATCAAGATAACCTAGTATACTAGTTTGCTGCTGCAATACGTTACCTGAGAATTAAAGCACTGTTGGTAGCTAATATGCAGTGTTTTTTTTTTCAGTTTGCTCGAATCTGATTTGTCCGTTTTTATTTTTATTTTTTTTGCAGTTTCCTTTACTCCCATCTGGTCTGGGGAAGGAGGACGACACCATCAGCAAGGTGGATGCCGCAGCCATGGACAAGGTGCTGCTGCTGCAGCAGCCTCCATGCCCCAACAAGCAACCTTCAGCTGCAAATAGTATGTTTGTTCCTTCATCTCGGTGGTACAAATGAATCCATAGTTCAGTATAGTTGTGTTATAGTTCAGTACTTATGTTGTCTTTTCTTTTGTGTTATAGTTAAGTATAGTTATGTTTTAGTTGTCTTTTCTTTGTTGTTATCTGATCAGTGTTAGGTACCGTGGACATGTGTTATAATATCTTGGCCTCTTCTTAGTTCAGAACTTCAAATCCCCCAGGAAACCATAATGTATGCACATTTACCTAGTGTCAGAGATCAGAGTAGTTGAGAATTTCTTTGCTTATATTTTGGTATTATCATTCAGAGATCATAGATGTTTAGATTGTTTATGATTTTTTCAGTTTTTTCCGACGGCTAGGTGAAGAAGATGGCCTCCCGTGCCATTGCTACGCAAAAACCATGCAGAAGATGGCCTAATTTTAGCTGCTCCTCGCCGGTGGGACGGCTGTGGTTGACCACACCGTAACCACTGAGTGGTTGTGTTCTGCTTTAGCTGCCACCCTGCTCGGAGAGCTCCATCTCCTCAGAGGATTTCCCTGTGGTATGCTAGATGGTTTGTGGCTATGTTGCCATGGCTTTGTTTTGGAATGTGCTCATTAAATTAGTGTGATGCTAGATTTATAAAGATTGTACTGTATTGGGGTAGTTGTCACTGTTTTAGCTTATGGACTGGTTTTGATGAAATTGGTGCTGTCCATGATCTGTTGGCACTTGTGGTTATCTGCTTTCAAATTTGGGTTTCCCCAAATCGTCGGGTTCATAGTTCCTGTACCGGTATCTCTTGTACTGCTCATGGTGCTGTTGCTACTGGGTTTATATATTGCTAAGTCATAGCAATAGCCTTCTATTTTATTGCTTTAATTGCTGTCCCTTGCTCTACTGGCATGTTTAAACTTATGTATATAGTTTCTATACTGGTTCCTGCTCTGGTTCATGTATTCGTGGCTTCATGATTTCTTTTTCTTTTTCTTTTGCAGGTGAGATCCAATCCGGAAAGAATAGTTGAGCAGACGTCTACCCTATTCAGCCCTTTCATTCTTCCTATTTTCTATATTGTCGATTTAGAACATAGATGATCTTTGTGCAAGAGCCTGTGTAAATTTGTAAATCAATGATGATGTATGTAAATTTGCGCGTTTGATGCCAGCCTATATGCTATCTGTATGTACATGTGAACAATTTATATTACATGAACTGTACTGTGTACAACATAGTACAGTATGTTGCATATTTTTTAAAATCCTGAAATTACTAGCTGTGGCGGGTAGAACCAAGTGAGCGCCACTAGTGCATGCTTTTATTAGTGGCAGGTAACAAGTGCAGCCCGTCACTGGTATTCATGTTACCAGAGGCGGGCTGCAGTTATTACCAACCATATGCCCCCCACTTGTAACAAATCATTAGTGGCGGGCCAAGCATTGATGGCTTGTTAGCGGTGGCGGAAGGTTAGTGACGGGCTTAGTTTTGGGCTTAGCCGGCCGCTGGTAGCTTGTTTCCTACTAGTGTGCGGCTGCAGCCTTGTGGCAGAACCATTAAGAAATGCAGGCTGCAGGCACAGGGACTACATGGCAAGACTACCTGAAGGACTTTCAAGCCTACCATATTCCAGAGGGTCCGATGGAAAAGAAGAAGAAAGAGTTCTGAACCTCATTCGGGCCGTGATTCTGTAATCACCTTTTGGTTGTCGTGGAAGCAAATTGTGGATGTCAGCATCCCTCCTGTCATGGGCCATCTACTATGGGTTAGGCCCAGCCGCCTCACGACTTCAGGGCCAACAGCCCCATCGACTACAAGTATCAGGACCGAGGCATCGTGCGAGTTATCCAGTGGATCACGAACCAGGCACGGCGGCGGCTGCTACCTTCCTTCTCCTACCTTCCACCTTCCTCTTCTGCAAGATAGAACTCCATGAATCCCTGTACTGATTGTAATAGCCACTGCTACTGAGTAATCTTGATCGAGAGCTACGCCTTCCATCGCTACTCTTACATCTGGTATTCAGAGCTAGTCCATCACCTTTCCACCACCCAATTTTTCCCCAATTTTTCTTCCACACCGATTCATCTGTTCCACCGGCGACGACGCCATGCCTGCCGACTTACCACCGGAGTGGAATGCCATGTCTGCCAAGGAGCAGTTGTTGTGGTATCTCGAGAGATTATGCGCTAAGGCGGAGGAGATGAGTGCCGTGTTGGGTGTTGCACGGGTGGGTGACCCTCCCATGGTCACCCCGCTTGTCGATCCGGCGGCCTCAACCACGACGCATGCCTCGTCAGCGCCCATCCCCGACGTCTCCTGCTCCACCACCACGCCCCAAGAGGTCCTTGAAGTCATCCTCGATGCGTCCCCTGCATACACCGCAACGACGCCCACCACCTATTCGACGGATGGTCTGAACCAAGTCGTTCCCACCACCATCGTCAACGAGGTCCATGATGCCGCCACCACCGTCTGCCTCGATCCCGCGGTCGACCTCGACAATGAGGAGGTGCAGCATCTCACACCCACACCAGCAACGTCCTCCATTGGCAGCAACACATACTCTATCACCAAGGAAGTCGTTCCTCCCATGGCGATCACCACCGACATCGACCTCAAGGCCGGCGTGCAGGCATTCGATGCCCTCTCTGTGAATACCACCCCAGCGATGAGCGAGGTGGACCATGGCGCCATCCTCGTCTCGAGCGACATTGCTGCACCAACGCTGACCAGGTGCTCGATGAAATACTCCCGTCGGTACACCAACCAATTGAGGTGTGCGCTCCACCCGGCGGCGACGCCCTCTTGGCGGGTGCTACGACCAAAACCATGGCCATCATTTTGGAGGGATCATACAGAGGAAACCGAGTCATCACATGAATTTCATGCTCAAATTCAACAAGCTTATTGTGCTCGTATGTTCAAGGGTTATGATGGACCCAAACTCCCTCCAAGACCATGGCCACAGTTCAAGTTCAATCAGGAGACCATCTAGCGGGAATTACAGTGGGCATCATTTTCAGGTAATTGCCGAGCAGTACATGTGGTGTTCGAGCAATACTTGTGTAGTCAGCTCTATCTAAGGGTAATGAGCATATCAGTGTGTGAGAAATTTTTGGATCGTGAGGAAATTCGAGGGAGTGGCTATTGTGCTAACAAATGCAGTTCTGAACAATGTTGTCATATTTGGGATCTTCGGCCCTTTTTTATGGTCCAGCCTATTTGTCTCTGTAAACAAACCTTCAGTTACTCGCAAGATGCGCAGCCGCAGTTTTTGCGTCCACTGGGAGGTATTGCCTATTGTTGTGATCGGGTAACATATCTGAGTGCTGAACATGCAAAGAAGAGGTCTGAAACAGTACATACAGAGCAAGTATATTACAGGGGCGTGAAGTCTTATTCCTGTTGTATGGTGCCGCAATTGGAAGGTGCTGAATTATGCCATTTTGGGGATCATGAGTGCACCCTCCCTCGACACTTCATAAGGATACCCCTGGTTCAGATTTTCTGCTTGTGGTCTTTGAAACAGAACAATGGTGATTCATATTTCACTAAGCAACTATTACATGAAGGTACGCAGTGGTTTTTGGAAGTCTGTGCATGTTCTATTAATACTGCGCTTGAAATGGAGCATTGCTATCTTGCTCCTATGGCTGCACATCTACTTCAGTTCATGCAATCCGCACCATATGAACTAGTCTGCTGCGGCGAAATCAGTTGTCTATTCAGTACACTTGACCTTTGCATGGAGAAATATTCAGAAAATATTTTTATGATGTCTGGTAATCTTTGGCTGGACAAGGGCTGCCTTAAGCATCACATGGCTCGTAAAGAAATCAAATCAAAATGGCTGCAACCATCAGGTGTTGTTATGCTGTACTTGCTTGAAGACTATCTGAGTTTTGCTAATCTTGAACTGCGACGGGCAGGGCCACCCCACCATCAATTAAGAAGGAAGAGCGCAACACAACCAATGTTACATCATACTCCAGGGCATGTTTTTCTGGTTTCCTTAGTTGAGCGACAACCATGGCCTTCTGGGCAGCCTACTTCCTGGGTCTACACCGAACCAAACAATTGTTGTGAGGCTGGGTCGAAGAGAGTGGAATTCAACACTCCGTCTGTTTTCCCTCAATGCTCTGAACAATATCAATGGGAAGTTGCAAGGCCACTCAGTTTCGAGAGGAAAACAACTGCTAGTAGACCCTGTCTTGTACATAATTTTCAGTTTCCTTACAGGGAAATTTGGCCACGGTCTTCGAACAGAATCTGGAGCTGGACATTACCTCTGCTAGAAAGTGTGAAGACTTCCACTATTCAGCAACATGTCGCTTGTAACATGGTTTGTCTTCAGCTACATCAGTTTGCGTTGTTGGCTATGCATCTTGTTGAAGGAATTCCTCTCTGCTCGTACCAATATTCTGCAAAAGGAGATTTTCTGTACACTTCATGGCATCGGCAGTATGATTTCAGTGGACATTTCGGAGGGATACCCACCAACCAGTTCTTGTGCTTGTGGTCTTTGAAGCATGACAATGATGATTCCGGTTCTACTAAGCCATTAGAAGCCATACATAGCAGCAACGTCTGTTCATTTCTGAATATCCTATTACCTACCTGGTTGGATTCAGCTACAAGCTCAGATGCATGTCTCACAATTGCTCTTGATGGGTTGGGCTATGACATCAATGAATTGCTGCAAGAAAGAATGCCATGGAATTTTGGAGGTTCAGCCTGTTGTGGCTTGCACGCAATGAACTATAATTTCGAAGATTGTCCTCAAGCTCTTATCATGATGCGGCAATTCAGTTCTAGGCTCCTCTCAACTGTTGACTGGAATCCATTCCAGTACGGTTATTGCAAGTTCCCTTGTTGCATGCCTGATGCGCTCAAATCCAAGGGAGTACAGAGTGAAGGACAATGTGCAATCAAGTTAGTTCTGCGGGCACTTTCTTCTTCTGAGCAATGGGATCCGGGAGGATTGAACTTTGCAAATGACCAGGGCTTGCAAGTACCATGTTCTAGCCCTCGGATTGCTGATTGCACTATGCATATGCTTCAGACTGGTATTCAGAAAAAAAAATGAAGCACTCCTATGAACCGGCGGAGAGCTGGCACCGGCTTGAGGGCAAGCCGGTTGTTAAGTGGGAGGGGATGTCAGCATCCCTCCTGTCATGGGCCATCTACTATGGGTTAGGCCCAGCCGCCTCACGACTTCAGGGCCAACAGCCCCATCGACTACAAGTATCAGGACCGAGGCATCGTGCGAGTTATCCAGTGGATCACGAACCAGGCACGGCGGCGGCTGCTACCTTCCTTCTCCTACCTTCCACCTTCCTCTTCTGCAAGATAGAACTCCATGAATCCCTGTACTGATTGTAATAGCCACTGCTACTGAGTAATCTTGATCGAGAGCTATGCCTTCCATCGCTACTCTTACAGTGGATTTGATGAAAATGAATATTTTTCAATCCTTGGTTACTACTAGATCCAAGCGAATGTTAGTAGTTGTACCGAAGCTAACCTAGGTATCCTTTGACGCAAGGATTTCTTCTAAAGAAGACTCATGTGAAAATAGATGCAGTTATTTTCCAGGTTAGTTTTGTTGTGAATTGTTCAGGATTTATATGATTGTTCTCCTAATACTTCATGCACGCTGCAGTTTCCCAAAATAAATATTTCTATTATTCACAGCTAATAAATGCTTCTGTCACAAAAGACTAGGTTTCAAGATTTCTAAAAGCTGGAGGTTTTAGTAGACGGAAGCAGTTGCTCTTATGAATAACATACATCCATGGCCCCAAAATCCATCGTCCAACATAAAAAAGAAAAGAATAGTCCATTTTTATTCTACTCCCAATTCTAAATTCCAACATGACCAATAAAATCACAACTGAGATACTTTTTTTTTTCAAATATTTTTCCGCGTCACACATTATTTCTTCTATCAAATTTCAATTTGATGGTAATGGAGATAAGGTAGGTAAAGGAGGGGTTCCGATTGCCAGCAAACTTGCAGAATTTTTGCATTTTTTCTGGCATTCATCTACCGTCGAGTAACACACATTCGTCAATAAGCAACAATAGGCATGAACGAACGTTTTATTAGCACACAACCCATATGGTAAATTGATCTTCTCATGATCGATGCCGTTGGTGATGATTCGACCTATGGAATAACAGATAAACCATTGACGTTAGTATGATTTTGCATTGATTAACAAACAAGCACTGTATGGGACAAAAACAGGAAAAAAAAACAAGTCGTTATGCACTAGCAAAATTCCTACATCCAGCAGAAATAAGAAGATTATTACACATGTATACATATTGTAAAGAGAGATTATCGGAAGTAGAGAAATAACTATTGCATATCCCTTCCCCTGCTTACATTGTGCAGTAGTAGCAAGGCATATGAGAAGAAGTAGAGCCTGCAGCAGGACTCTCGAATGGATGGGGGTCATATAGACAATGTGATGTAAGGGGCACTTGTTCCAGGTGATATACAAGATGATTTGTCCACCCTCATATAATCTTGTATATATATATATATATATATATAGAGAGAGAGAGAGAGAGAGAGCCAAGAGAGATCTCCGGATCACATTATAACTAGTGAATGCATACATGCAATTAATGCACACTGATATATGGTAGTAGCTAGTATATTAATTGCATGCTAATAATAGATAACATATTAATTATGTGAGTACCGCCAAAATTGATATTTGGTATGATATTAATTGCATGCTAAAAATGTTGAGGGCTTGACATTGGAGCAACCTTGATTGTTGGATTGACTTGTATGGGGTGGGGGCAGAACAGATAATGTGTGATAAAAGAACAAATACACATTACATTGTGCAATTTAGATAAAAACTAATCTATACCTCTATATTTGTATCTATATCTATATCTATCTATCTATCTATCTATCTATACCTCTATATCTATATCTACTAGTGGTTGGGGCACACCAGGAGGATGTTGGGGCGGTGCCAGGTGGGATGCGCCCCTTCCACTTTCTTTTTTATTCTTCAGGTTAGGCTTTTGGATACAAGATTTGGTACTGTTGAATGCGGTATTTGCATGAGAGCAACAGAGTAATATGAAAGTAGCCGCAGGTGCAAGTTGCTGACTGGAGCAGTATAAACAGTGACATTATAGATACTAAAGCAGTCTGATAGTATAGATACTAACAACAGTGTGACATTATAGATACTAACAGTGACAGTATAGACACTAACATCAGTGATAACAAAGATAATAGTAATTCAGAAGGAACTGATGATAGGTTTCAGAAGTATTGCATCGTACGGGACACATAGTTGGAACAGAGATAAGAAACACGGTGCGCATGCTGTGGTCCTCGAACACGTAGTTTCTACGCGGCAACTCCCAATCGGCACAGTCCAGGTGGATTGTCGACGACGACATGGGCATAGGTGTGGCCCGTTGCTCCGCCGCTTCCAGAATGCCGTCAACATCGATGGCAAAGTGGTAGCCACGGATCTGTCTTGAGAAGCGCCTAACATAAAACAGTCTTCCGTAAAATGTTGAGTTGGAGATGAAGAAACATGTGTAAACAAAACAGATTCTCCTAAGCATTGGGCGGATCATTGATTGTTGTATTGGCTCATAAGCTAACCAGTACTGCAGATTGATAAAAGTAATAGGAGCATACTACGCTCTTAAATTTCAACCGCTTTGCCTTAATTCCCTTATTACTTATGTCCTACTAATCATGGGACATCCAATTTATATACTAACAAATATGATTAAATGATCGATAAAGCAGACGGATGGAAATGTCCATAACTCTAATTTCGCAGATGGATCCATACAATGGACAGCTAGGCGTGAGCCCAAAACAGTTTCTTTTAGATGATACCTTTGCATATAGTAGTGAAGCAAACTCATAAAATTCGCATGGTTTGTGTAGGAAAAACATGTGATTGGAAAACAATATAATGTGGTTTACCTAGGATATATAGTGTGCTTATTAACATACTGGCGATAATTGAATAGCAATTATATTTATTCGATGCAAGTGAAACTGAAATGCATGGACATGAATCAAAGTTGTTTGTTTGTTTTTTTACTGGAATTTATAGCAACACAACTTATTTTGGTCAAATAGACAAACAGACAAATTTCTTGGATCCGAGGCTAGAGCAAAGACCAAGCATACACCACATAAGTGACTAAATATATAACATTAGCAAGCTACGTAATATTAGCGGGATAGAGTTAAATAAGAAAAATGCAAGGGAGCATATGGTACCTAAATCATGAGGGCTTCAATTGGTGGAAAAATGTCAGTTATTAGCTATTTGTTTTGGCCCATTTCCAAGGAACTCTCACTAGCTAGTAGAAAACAGGGCTTTCGTCATAGCCGGATCGGAGCATTAGTCCCGGTTGCATTATGAACCGGGACTAATGTGAGCATTAGTCCCGGTTCGAGCGGCTAGGACGCTGGGCAGGCATTAGTCCCGGTTCAAATGGGACCTTTAGTCCCGGTTTGAGCCACGAACCGGGACTAAAGGGCGCGATGCCCTTTAGTCCCGGTTCGTGGCTCGAACCAGGACTAAAGGTTAGACCTTTAGTCCTGGTTCGAGCCACGAACCGGGACTAAAGGGGTTTTGAAATTTGTTTTTTGTTTTTCCATTTGTTCTTTTTGTTTAGTTTATGTTTTAAATTGCTTATATCTTTTAGGATATTTGATGTTTTTGAGTGATTCTTTTTGCATTAGATTCAAAATTTTGTCTAGTTTCTGTTTGTGCCATTAGTTTTCAAATTTGAATGATTTAAATATGAATTTGTTCAAATTTGCTTCAAACCCTAGATTGTGAATAATTTGAGTTTAAAAATAGTTTTTAATTTAATTCTTTTTGCTCCTAGTCACATGTTAGACGGTGCTAGCAGATGTAGTCGACGATAGGATTGGATGGACACCATCCCGGACTAAAGAGGTTCAAACTCTACCCCCCCCTGTGTATCGCCATTTCAGTTTTGTAAAAAACAAAAGAAAATGATAAAAACTTCAAAAATTAAAATCCTTCGAGATGTAGTTATGTTACTACATCTACTAGTTAGGAAAATTAAAAAACTTAAATTTGGACATGTTTTGCAAAAAAGTGTTATGAAAAAGTAAAACGGCCATATCTTTTGCATAAGATGTCGAAAAAAAAGCATAATATATCAAATAAATCAGCACGAAAATCCGCATCCGATTTCCTCTGCCGAAGGCGGTTTTGCAAATTTTAGAATTCTCAAATTCTTAAAGGAAAAAAGTTATGCTCAAATTTCAGTTTTTTTGAATTTTGGTTAAGTCTGGTCAAACTACTTATTCAAGAAATATTAGTGTTACTAAATAATTATTTTAGTTTTTTTGAATTTTGGTCAAACTGTGGTCAAACTATGGTCAAATCTGGTCAAACTATGGTTAAACTACTTATTCAAGAAATATTAGTGTTACTAAATAATTATTGTTTTTTAGAATAATAGTTTCAAACTCAAACGATGCTTAATGCTCAAGTTCAACTCCTAAGGGTTAATAGGATTGACAGCTTAGTATTGTTAGGAAAACAACAAGTGCAGACTTGGAAACTAGGGGGAATAGAACTCGAAAGTTAAGTGTGCTCAGGCTGGAGTAGTGAGAGGATGGGTGACCGGCCGGGAAGTTAGACGATTTGGAATGAGTGCTGATTAGAGATTAAATTCTGAAGCAGTGAGGAGGGAGGGGTGATTAGATATTAAATTATCAAATAATTCAAAGATTTGAAAATAAAAAAAATTCAATTTTTTTTTCAAAAAAATTCCTTTAGTCCTAGTTGGTGCGCCTTTAGTCCTGGTTGGTAACACCAACCGGGTCTAAAGGTCCTCCAGCCCCGCTCCAGCCGGCGGCCACGTGGAGCCCCTTTAGTCCTGGTTCGTAAGCGAACCGGGCCTAAAGGGTAGAGGCTTTAGTCCCGACCCTTTTGTCCCGGTTCCAGAACCGGGACTAAAGGCCCTCTGGAACCGGAACAAAAGCCATGTTTTCTACTAGTGTCTATTCATGACAGACATAGTAACTTGAATCAATGCTCTTTACCTACAGCAAGTACAAATACTGAAAATGACTCATAGAAAGTTTCCCATAAACGATTTCAATAAGTTGTGGTCGGAATAGCATGGATTTTAATGGTATAGAAAGCTAAATAGAACAAAGCTAATCACACTCGGTAACAAACAAGAATAAAGCATTGAACTCACTACCTCATGGACTGGAGGGGGTCAACCATATTCTGCCCCTTTTGGAATGGTCTGAGTTTGCTCCATGCTGTCTTGCAGAAAATGATTGGAGTGTGCTCCCTCCCGCCTTGCAGAAAATTTGAGTGCGCGTCGATATGAAAGAGAGACTGGGACAAACGCAAAGGACCATTCAAGAATTTGTTCCCTTCAATAAATGGTGTCGCTCATTGACATATTCTTCCGGGCATTAGTATGCTATCTACTGATGAACTTATATCATACTCAGAAGCAATTACCATGTGCATTTCATATCAGCCCGGGCCTTAACTAAAAGGAGTTTTATTGTTAACGATTTAGCTTTTGGACGAACTGCTGCTCTAGTTCGTCTTTCTTTTAATTTCGGATCACCCAATCGTTTACCATACTCAAAATTATTGTGTATAACCCAACCCTTATTCTATACTACCAAAAATACCTATTTCATTTCACAAACCAAATAAGGGAGCTGGGGTTGAATGGTTGTCTTGAAAATTTTATATGTCTTTCTTTCGTCAGTAGCACATATCTAACTTACTCAATTGAGATCATTAAGCCTGCTGGTTACGAAAGATCATGGCAAATATACATTACTTCTAACAAAGAAGTACAAGTTCATATGTTCTTGTTCTCCAAATTTAACATCCATTAGTGTTGGCAAAGAGAACACGGTATCCCTACCCAAAAAGCCATTTCCTTTGATCTACCCGCGGGATTCTTTTGAACCAGCAGGATTCTTTTGAGGTAATATCAATGTAGTGGTTTACCTGATTTGGCAAAGTATTCAAATGATTATAACTGAATGTATTCCTATCTATATATGTATCATACATTGAGGGGCCGGCTACATGGGGGGCGTGGTCTCTGGTCAGATCAGATCTGGCCGGTGCTGCCTGCTCGATGCGCGGAAGTGGAGATCGGTGGTGGCCCCATGCACAAGATGCTGGATGGAGGTTCGTCGAGCAGATCTGGGTGAAAACCATGCTCTCGGCTAATTTCCAAGGCCGGCAATGGCGGCATTCTTCGGCATTGTCCCCTTCTTGAAGGCAACGTCGTGGAGAAGCTCCACACCTCTATCCGCTATCTCCAGTGGAAACCCTAGCTAGACTAGTCGATCGGATGACGGTGGAACTCCTGTGTCGTTCCCCCCTTGGGGGCATCATTCTTGGAGGTGTGCATCGGCTCGAGGGACCTGTGGACGATTTCGATGGTGGAGCAGCGTTCTAGGTGACGCATCGACGATGTGGAGTCTCGGCGATGGATGTGTGATAATGTACGCGCTTAGGGAGGTTGCGTCGACGACAGGCCTGGCAAGGTCGATGCGTCGGTACCTGCTCTATAGATGGATCAGTGGAAGGCGGTAGTGACGGTCTCTGCAGTGTGCGCATGCGGTGCACGCTAAGAGTGCGCCGGACCGATGAGTGACCTAGACTCGACAATTCAGCTTGGTTGGGGCCTACGGCTTTAAATGTTGGGCTTTGGTGTGAGGTCCCAGTATGCAGTCCCGACAATCTGGACCCCTTCATCAAGTGGATAGGAATAGTGACAAATGTTGCCAAGATGGTGGTTTCAGGCTTATTGATGTATTACTTTGTAAGGTCTTGGTGAATAATTAATAAAATGGTTGCATGCATCGCCCTAATGCAGTGGCCGGGGGTCATTCTCCTTTTCGAAAAAGAAAAAAACATACATTGAGGGGAAAGCACATGAAAGTAATCTCTGACAAAAATATATACAAACGGGTAGCATGACAACCATATGTGTATTAAGCAAAAACTAACTATACCACCATATGTGAATACTAACCATATCAGAGAGATATTAGATCAAAACACCCAACAAAGCATCAATGAAGTTCTAAGATTCCACCTTCTAGATCAACACTGGATTGTAGACTTGATAGCGAAATCAGTGATTGCAAGAGAATTATCCAGCAGATCCTTTTTTATATCTAGAACATGAGCTTAGTCACAATCATCCATCAAGAACAATTCCATATCTGCATTTAGTCATGCAAACAAATAGCATCCTATAATTTAATGAATGAGGGAAAACAAGACAAAGTATATTAGAAACCGGTACTAAAATGACATATCTAACATCACCCATAAAAGGACCTTGTGTAGCCCCATGATGCATCGATATCTGAGTACCACCGGAGCTCTAACATCTGAATGCAAAATCCAATTACCAGATCACTAAATAAATATATATTTTTCTTTCATTATAACAATTAGTAGTCTACGAATTTACTGAAGTCGAAGCGGTACAAATAAAAGTGAAATCGCCGTTATAATGGCACCTTACCATCCATATATCATTAGCTATATAGTCCTAGTGCAAAATTTACAACATAAACTTTCTGGATCAGAGAATGAAGAACACTCTCAGCGATTCTTAAATTACTAATATGGTATGAATTGTTTCATAGGGATTAGTACAGAAAGACATTTAGATTTAGGGGGAAAGCTGAAAAGTGACGACTTCTCTTCTAATAAGTGTGATAATTTGAACCCCGGGAACTCGAGATACTGACCATTTTTAAACAAGTCTAAGAAAGTAAACTAACAGTGTTGCATTAGAGTCAAAAAATCAGACCATTTGGTTGAGTCGTGCTCTTTTTATCATCAGCACGTACACCTGCTACTAATCAGCTTATGAATCATCCAAAGGAATCAATAATGTCAGCCTGTCAGACACCTAATTTAGATAAGTATCAAGGCATCTCAGTGGGGATAGAGCATGATCAGTGGGTGTATGTCATGCAAGGTAGTCAGAGTCGGGATTTGGAGTCGGGTCGATTTTACTTATAGAGAGTCTAGTCGTAGTATCGAATCGTGGAATTGAGGATTCTACTAGATTTACTGAAATAATATATTTTGTATCCATGCCATAAATTTATATGGGCTCTATGAGTTATAACACTAAATATAGAGCAAAAAACATACACATCAGTGCTAGTTGTATTCCACTTCTTTTCATGGCTAACCAACTATCTAGCTTGCATGTATGGAACAAATATGAGGGAAATATATAGAAAATTTGAAATCTTCAACGCACAAAATTTACTAAGGAGGTTTTTCTAGAGTATTTGAATAGCCGTTCACTTGTATAGCTGACCTTGAAGGGTCTTGCTCCCCTTTCCTGATCAATCTTGACGCATCCTCATTGTCACGCCAATTCTATTCGTCGACAAGCCTGATCCCTAGTTCTGACCTACAGCTTCTGAGAGCTAGATCAAAGATGTCGGCAGCTGAGCGTTTGGACTTGGGAGGGGAATAAAGGGCCATGAGGTATGTGAAGAGGAGTTTGGATGATGGCATACTATTCTGCTACAACTAAACAAATGAGATAGATACATTAGTAGAATCGGACATAGTCCATAACATAGTCTGGATTCTACATTTTTGTATAGGATTCTATGATTTGGATCACGACTCAACATGGACTCTACCAGATCCGGATTCATAGTGGGACTTGGATCGACATGCTTCCGTAGGGTCATGAAATCGTAGGATTTTAGGAGTCGAGTCAGGATTCTGACTACCTTGATGTCATGCCGAGTGTTCTCGGCGTACTGCAAAACAAAGGGATTCGAAAGAGAGAGAGGTCGGACCTGTAGGTCACCGTTGAGGTCCTGTCCGGGGCAAACGCCGTCGAGGTCTAGTCCCGACACATCCGACGGAATCCACACAGGCAAAGGGACCAACAAGGAAGGGTGTGGAGGCGGAGCTCGGCCAGCCACCGACGAACAACGGCCCGGGATGGGGTGGCGGAGCTCAAGCCAGCACCGTCGTGGCCAATCTTTTTCCCGTTGTGCGTTGTGAAGAGGATGGTAAAGGGCTGGAGGAGGCGGATCTGTGCCGCCCTCCGCCGCACGCGATGACTAGGGATGGAGTCACCTACCACATTTAGGGCTCCCCGTAGGGCGCCCTCCCCGGATGCAGCATCAGCGGGGCAGGGGGTCCTCGGCGGAGACGCCTGCCACGACAACGAGGAAGGGACAGAGCGCAGGAGAGGGCAAGAGCGAGGGGAAGAGATTTTTGAGGGAGGAAAGGAGGTCGCGTGGGGGGTTTTGCTTCTGGACAAAGCGAACGCTTGCATCCGCAGAGAAGGAGTAATTGGCAATCGTTTTTGTATCCAATCTAGTCCGACATGGACACGCCCAGCGAATGCCATCCTAGAAGAAACTTTCAATGGTTCTCCTTCCGACACCATTTTATATCCATTAATTTTGTATTAATCAAAATGATTGATGACTAAGATTTAAAAGTAGATTTACATAACGCAGACACACAGACAGAAAAAAACCAACAAGCATCCGAGCCAGGACTCTACTCCAAGCCCCATATGCACGTATACGGTTTGGACTCTACTCCAATGGCCATATGTCGCAGCCCACCGAACTCCGAGCCAGGCCGAATTTAGTGTGGCCATACAGCCCAACGAAGCCTAAAAATCCCAATCGTCACATGCACACGAACCTCCAGTGTGCCGCTTATTGCGGCAAACAGTTGGTGTTTCGCACAGGGGTGTACCCCCACCTGGGCCGGCTGACATAGTAGCAGCCACGCACGAGCATGGAAAAATCCAAAAATGCGGACTACTACAAAGAATTCGAAATCACGACTACTAACTCTCAGGAACGCATGAAGCTAGCCCCGAGAGCCGTTAAGAATTAACAAAAGTCGCAGAAGGGATGTTTTTCATAATATTTCAAAAAATTATTTTCAATTACAAACAATTTTTTACATACACGATCTGGTTTTTGAAAAATGTGAACAATGTTTGAATTTTTTAATAAATTCAGAACATACAAAGCATTTTTATTTTGTGAACAAATTTGGAAAAGCGGAAGCATTTTCTAAATTTGTGAACAATATTTGAAAGGGGGACATTTTTTTAAAATTCTCAATTTTTTAAAAATTTCCAAACAAGTTTTTGAATTTTTGAACAAATATTTCAAAAAAGGAACATTTTTTGAAAATTCTGAATTTTAAAACAAACACAAACATTTTATGAAAAAACCAATCACATTATGAAAAAATTGAACACTTTTCAAAATCATGATTATATGATGAATATTACGAATAATTTTTGAAAACATGAATAATTTTCGAAATCATGAACATTTTGGTACTTAGGGACAAATTTTTAAAACAGATTTGTTTTCTGAATACTATCACTTTCTTTACAAAAAATATGAACATTTTTTCAAAATTCCAAACACTTTTCAAATATGGCAAAAAATATTAATTATTATTTTTAGAAAATGCGAACATATTTTCAAAATTCAAAACTTTTTTGTAATCTTTGATTAGAAAATGCGCACAATTTTGAAAACATGATTTTTCTAAATGGTAAAAATTTATAATTTTGTACTTTATTTTTAAACTTGGCACAACTTTGAAAGCACAAACATTTTCTAAAAGATAATGAAAAAAATTGAGACTCCAATTTTTTTTTAAATTACGAAAGTTTTTGAAAAGGGCAAATGTTTGGAAACATGCAAATTTTCAAAATTTTGAATTGTTTCTGAAGAAAAGCTGAACAATTTATGAATATACTGAAAATTTGATGAAATTGCTATTTTTTAACAAAAAGAAACAACAACGGAAACAAAAATTTAGAAGAAATATGTAAACATTTCTTGAAAAATATGACAAAAAAATTGATGTTTCAAACAAATTCTGAAATTCTGAAAAACAAAAAAGAAAAAAAAAGTAAAAAATGGAAAAAGAAAGATAGAAACAGAAAAACAATAAAATATAAAGAAATAAATGAAACAGAAAAACTGAATTGAAAGACAAGGAACTGAAAAAGAAACAATCCCAAAAAAAGCCAAAAACCACTAAAACCGGTTCTGGAACCTTCTATAAGGTTACCGAAACCTATCAGGAACCTTCTAGGAGGTTCCCAACCGGATACAGTAGCGCGTGCGTTATCCTGTAATTAGGCTGGCCCGTCTCTTTCGCTAGGCCCAGTCCACGCGCACATTTCGCTCGGATTCAAGTGGAGTGCTTGTTACTTATCATTGTTATATGAGAATGGACAAAACTAGTTTCAGTCCCAGGCTATCTATTTTTTATCCTCTAAATTCTCGCTCATACCCGGTCGTGGCCGCGCTTATGACCTAGGGCTCCCGCGAGCTTCCAAGATCTGGAGAGATGGACTAGCTCAAGGTGTTGAACAAGATCCCATGACGGCGGCAGCCCTAGAAACAATGGATCAAGGAGCGCATGATGTGGAGTATAAGGCTACACACGCATGCATGAAAGATTCTTCCCCTTTTTCTCATCTGTCACCCTCCTCCGCACGCACGCGCATATGATATAGTTCTAGGACTATTGGTCGTCGGTGCAGGCCTCAAACATCTGTCCACTTGGTGATTGCTGGATCTAATAGACAACAATGTGATGACGGTGGCGTATCAAGGGCAAAAAAATTCTGCCAACTCAGCCTGGCGGGTGGGCCCGGCCTATTAGTGATGTCAACAAAACGCTTAGAATTTCCATCGGTGCTTTTTGTCACTATCAGAAATTCAGAGTGGTGCAAAATGTCACGAATCGTAAATTGGTGGTTTTCGCTAATTGTGACACGAATGTGGTGGTTCTGTGCATTTAACTCCATCACCGTGGCCCCCGCCTCACCCCCACTAAACTTGAGGAGGGCGATGTATATGGCGCGGAGATGGAGAGAGAGAAGAGATGGTTCATGGATGGATGTGCCTGCACACGACCACACTCACGGCGTCTCTGTGACTCTGTCATGCGCCCAACAGGGGAAGAGTGAAACTGTCACAGCACGATCTAACCACCCTGTGGAAGCTCCGCGGCCGGCTAGCTTCAAGAGTTAGATCATGCTGGCAGCTTCACGCTTTCTCTTGGGCACTCGAACTGCCCTTCCATTCCATGGATGGAGGATCTATACCCCCTCATGGATAAGATAGATGGACGGATGGATGGATGAGAATTCACATGGGGCGCCGGAGGAGCTGGCTACGCCACGTCCGGCCGGTCAAGATTGTGCTCGTGGTTCCGTGCGGCCTTGTCGCTAACTCCGGTGGAGAGGGAGGAGAGGATCCTAGACGGAAGCCGATGCGCGCTGCCGGACCGCCAGTCGTCCGGCCAATCGGCGCAAAGTCAGAAGGCCTCACATGCAAGGCCTTGTCGTGGCGCGCCGGATAGGGATGGAGGGGGGAGAGTGTGGGTCCCCTCGGACAGGGATTACTAGTTAAACTAGGAAAGTCGCCTTCTCAACCCGAGCTCAAATGAGCTTGGGTGAATAGTAAAAAAATCTGCATTTTTTATTTGTGATGAACATTGACAAATTATCTATGAGACTCCAAAATTTCATCATGGAAACACATTTGTGGATGTCTTAGCAAAAAAAAAATTCAGTGCTTCAAAATGCTTTCAAAAGTACCATTTTTAGTGTATCGATTTTGTTTATTTTGCCACGCCTTCCAGGAATGCAATTCTTGATGAAATTTTGCAGACTCATAGAAAATTTGTCAATGTTTGTCATAAAAAAATTCAGATTATATTGAATTTTTTTTTGAATTGTTTTCTATTTTACTATTCACCCGAGCTCATTTGAGTTCCGGCTGAGAAACTCCGCGTCCGTTATACTAGCGCTACCCCTGATCTTGTCTTAACCTACAGACGCGTCCACCTTGAGAAGCCAAAATCAGACGAGAGTAGATTTTTGGAACCCGGGTGTATTTGAGGACCTTATCTTAAATACTTTAAAAATCACATTTTCATTTTCAAAAATTCTGAAAATAATTCTATGTGATCATATGGATGTATATTACATATGTGTAAAGTTTGGTGCTGAAATAAGTAAACATGTGAGTTATACAAAAATGACAAATTGGTGATTTCCAAATAGTCAATAATACATGCACTATTCGTCTTTCCAAAATCATGATTTTGTCATTTTTGTGTGACACACACGGTTACTTATTTCAGCGTCAAAATTTGCACATATGTAATATACATCCATATAAACATGTTAATTTATTTTAATGATTTCTTGAAACGTCAAAATAGCATTTTGACACTATTCGAAATATAGGGCTCCAATGCACCCGTCCTCCAAAGTGACTTTGTGAAATCAGACCACATACATTAGTTTTCAAGTAGTGCTGAGAAGCAAGCTAAGCCTAAGCAGATGTGCATGCACGCGCCAGCTAGGGATAGAGTGGCGGTACCGGATCTGGTCAAGGGCTTACTAATTAACTGGTGCGTGCCGTTAATTTGCCCGTCAAAATTAGTGGCAGCAAGTGAAGTTGATGCTCTACATTTGAGTCTGACAGGTATTGCAGGTGAGAATACTACTAATACTACTTGAAGAAACACTTGTCGGCTTGTGATTATGCCACTTGTGCACCCTCAACTATATTGTACACTGAAAGTGTCTTCATTGCTCGAAAACTGTGATTAGTAGTAGTAATACATATCTCAAGTGTGCAGGAGGCCAGGAGCACGTACGGAAATGTCCGGTTGACCACCGCCAGTTTCCATCAAGAGGTCAGTCAGCGGTTGGGTTGAGTCCTCGAGTTGGTTTCTAAGACTTAGCAGGTTTCAGATGAACTGCTATAGTGATACCAATATTATTTGATGCATCGACAAGGCCATAACATGTTTTGTGAAGGTGGACACCGGCGCAAAAGCCAAATAAGAAGAAAATAAGACTTCTTCATCACAAAGGGCTATACCATATCATGCTCATACGAATTGCCTTAGATGTTTTTCTCTTTTGATGCACCCTTTTGATTGCGCGGTAGTCGATTTATTAGGGTGGTCTCTCACTTAAAGTATCAAGTAGTTAGTGTTCTCTCAAGTGTAGCACTGTCTGAAACACATATCTTTTGGGGAACGCCATGATCTACATAAGTACGAACGATTAGAGAGGAGTGAGGCGGGTCAAGGACAGACCTACTGCGAGGACACTTGGTTGTCTTGACGTTCGGGCAGGACAGTCCTGAGCTCAGAACATGCCCAATAAAAAATAAACTAGAGTCGATGTGATCGTCAAGTTGGTCTGCCGATTAAATTTACGTCATCAGTGATCATCTCGATCAATGGTGTTGAATTGAAATACGGGTCCTGATTCACTCACAATCAATTATGCGAGATATTGATTTGAGTGTGAGCGCCCTTTAGAATTAAATTGTTTAATCACTAGCAATTAATTATGAACAAAGTCTAAGCGGACTTGTGTTTACCGCTGTAGATCTAATGGCTCGCAACGGCACATTCATCTTAGCCCTGATGTTAGGGAAAAATAAGTTAGTTGCAACTCGAAGCAATTATGCAGACTGAGTCCGTACCCTACGTCTTGTCCTCACTAGTGCTAAGAAAGAGTACGTGCTAAACACATGTTTTCTAAAGGAACTGGCGGCAACAGCCATGGAAGATGAGAGAAATGTCTAGGCCACTAACAAAGATGTTTGCAGTATGGTGCAGTGCCTTATGCTAACTTGTAGGAGTCTAGAGCTTCAAAAACATTTTAAATTTAAAATCGCTCAGTATATGATGAAGGAAATGGATGCTCTGTAGAAACTCAATGCAAGGTCTGAACGTTATGAGATAGCGAAGACCATGATTGAGTGCAAGATGGCTGAAGAAAGTTCTGTTGGCGAACATGTGGTCACCTTGGCTAGCTACGCTGAAAGGCTTAAAGCCTTGGAATTTCCAATTCCACCAGCAGTCGTCGTGGACATGATGCTTGGTTCACTCTCCCCGTCTTCTGGCGGTTTTAGCTTGACTGTCAGCAAGAAGCCATGTTCTAAGCAAAACAACAAGATGATTTCTTTTTTTCGAGAACACCTCGAGCGGGGCAAGGGTTCCTACATTTAATTAAGAAGAATAGAGTTGGTTCAGTTTATAAGAAAAATCGTACCCGAAAACCAAACATTCTCGGCTAATTAGGGAAAACCAAAAGAAAACCCAAAATGAATGAAAAAAGAAAACGAGAGAAAAGAGGCACTAGAACTTGAGGACAGGGACAAGACAAATGCTGCATCAAGGGACATCTTCGGAGCCAGACACCAAAGCGCCTAGGCCCAAAGCAGTTAGGTTTGGCTCAAGTGCAACCATACTGACTGCCACTCGCTGAAGGGAAATTATCCATATCGAATGAGTCTTCTGTCTCGGCCGCAAAGAATCATGTGCTAACATTATCTTGTGGAAAACATCCTGAGAGGTTCAACTTTGACTTCCACGCGATCCTCACCAAAGAGCTCAACGCCTTGATCACTTGCGGTGAGAGCGGTTTTTGTACATGTCGAGGTATGCTTGGATCTTTTGCTCTGGACCTCTGCTTTGCTGACCTCCGATAGCTCACCAAAAGCCTCCAACATCTTATACTCTGCGCGCTTGGATGTCGGGATGTTGCACGCCTTGTTTTTCTTATCCAGACGCCCGCTTCGCCGACAGTCATTCTTCTCCACATGGGAAGGCACCGGGGTCCCAAGCAGAGGTTGTGGATACCTTGCTGAGAAAATCCTCCAGAGATAATGGTGCTGCTTTAGTTTGTGCCACCTTCGCAACAACATTGCACACCTCAACCACAGGCTCAACCAGGACGTCGGGAGCGTTGAAACCGAGCGGATCCTCTGGACTCGGCATCGGACATACAAGGGAGTGCACCACGGAAGATGAGGAGGAGCCTCCAGGGCGTGGCAACCAGAGCGCAGTCTCCACGCACATAGGATCAACAGATTACTCACTCCCTACCGACGAGGCACCATGGGTCAACCACATATCATCGCCCCAAGCAGAGCAGACCATAGGACCGATGATGGCAGGCAAAACCTGAGGAGAAGGCGACATTGCTTCATCAAGCATAGGATCATTATGCCACGGATCGATGCCTACCGGCCTAGCCGAGAGCATAGCAGCAAGGAGATCCTACTCGACAGGAGCGTGAGGGAAGATACAGCAGTCCACACTACTAGCCGAGCGAGCTCCAAGGGGTGGGGCCAAGAGAGCCTCAGTGTACAAACGCAGCCCAGTAGCATGGTTGGCCGACGCATCAAGGTGAACCCCAACACGAAGCCGAGGACCAAAGGGAGGCACCGGCGATGAAAGCTTCGGCGGAGGGCCATGGCATTGACTGGCAAGATAAAAATCCCTGTAGCAACGCCAACACTTTAGCGGCTCCTGACAATCTTTGGCGAAACGCTTGCGGCTGAGACAACGAAAACATCGTCCCTCCATCCACACATAATCCTGTATATATAGAGAGCCATGGAGAGATCTTGGAATCCAAAAAAGGTCAAGCAATAACTTGTATAATTCCCGCAAAAAAAAACTTGTATAATAAATACGCTATTATGCCTTTCCATATAATGTTTTTGTGGACCAATTCACAAAATACGGTGGCGAAAAATAAATGCAGACTAGCAAGTACTCTCTCCACATGCTATTGGAGCTTGAGAATAAAAGATGCCCACGCGCACTCCTCCTCCGCCGCCCGCCTCGACGCGCCGAGCTCAGACCTATGCCCTTATTTTTGCCGGTCAGTAACGGAGAGTTTCTGGCAGCTGGGCCACGATCTGAAACGTCGGATCGTGAGCTGTCACCGACTTGGACATGGGTTAAGCCCATGTTTCTCCACACGGCCGCGCCTATATAAGTGAGCCATCTGTTAAACCCTAGCCGCCACGAACAGATCACATCCGCTCCACGCGCACCGCCCACTGTCGTTCCTTTGGTACTGATGCCGCCGGCGACTCCATCCCGTTCACCGCATACACGGTTGACGGGAGAGCAGGTCTCCGAAACCCCGCCTCTCTGGATCCTGTACGGGAAAGGGGCGATTAGGTTTTTGGGAAGCGACTACGCGACTGCTCGCCTCTGTTCGTCTGCTTCCTCTACATCCACGTCGCCTTCCCCATCATCATGTCTCAGACCGACGCTGACCGTCTCGCCGCCGAGAAGCTCGAGGCCGCTGATGACGCCGCTGCTGCCACCACCGCCGCGGCTTCTGCCTGGCCTAGTGGATGGTATAATTCGTTTTATCCCGCTCCTGTTTATTTCCGTATTAACAGTACTAGCATTATGTGTAGATGTGTTTACTGTTTGCATAGTACGTGCTGATCTAGATCAGAATCAGTATGCCGTTAATTCTGTCAATGCCATGCTAATGATTTATTTATGGATTAAATTAGTCAAAAATTGCCTATTTACTTAACACACCGAGACTTCCTTTTATTTATTTTTATTTTTAAGTGCACCGTAACTTCCTAGTCGACACCTATTGGCTTCAAATAAAGGAGGCCTCGCCTGAAATAGTTTGCTGATGGGCCGGTCCACTCTGAAATAGTTTGCTCTGCTTTTCTCTTTTTGGTTTTCTAGTCGGCCTTTTATAAAAACTGATTGTTGGATTTTTGTTAGAAGCTAAATAAGTAAAAACCTATTTTCAAAGAGTTCAGTTTATTTGAAAAAATGTACTCTATATAAAACAATATTCACCGTATATTTAAAAAAATAGCACAATAATTATAAAATTGGTCAAAATATTTTTAAAAAAGAAGAAAACTAGGAGAAAGCCCAAAACTGTAAGAAAAAACCTGAAAGAAATAAAAACATGAAAAAAAACCCAAAACAAGAGAAAAAAATTAAAAAAAAAATGGAAGGGTGGGAGGAAGAGAACTAGCGGCGGTAGCCCGACGAATAACCCAGTAGACCATCCCAAGTAGTCTCGCCTGATGCCATGGACTAGACTAGTTGACGCCCGGGGTCAACTAGGATTTGCACGGTGCGATCGCATAATACACAGTACAACCCTATGAATTTTCCATTGAGTCGTATGCATATTTTCGGTTTCACGTTTCCACATGCATCTGTTGCAGTCATATACATCCATCGGCGAATTGGCGTATGGGATTGTGCACCTATTTTAATGCTTAAGATGAACTAAGGAGACGCATCACCAATTTTCAAAAATAAGCTGAATCTTAGCTTTTGAGGTGATTGTCCCCATAGGAAATACTAGATGAATTTACCGCACGTTGCGGCAGGAAGTCAAGAGAAAATCTTATATCTACAATGGAAGAAAGATAGTTTAGCTACAATGTTTGACCCTAGGTGCCGCCGTCCTCTCCTCCTCCCCTCCTCGCGCCGCCGCCGGGTGAAACCCTCGTGGCAGACGGCGGCGGCGGGGGGACTTCCTCTCCCGACTCCCCTTCCTCCGCGGGCGGCGGATCTAGGCGGCAGGCGGCGGTTTCCTGCGGTGCTCGCGGTCGGGCGGGAGGTGGCAGAACTCGGCGAGCGTTGGCGGGGCGTGGGGCGCGCGGCGGCGGGCCTCGGCAGGCGATGGCAGGCGCTGGGCTCGCGGCGGCGCTCCGGCGTGTGCAGGCGGCGGTGGCCCCTGTGCGCGGTCGGCGGCTGCCTCTTCGACCCGGACGGCGCGGGGGGTGGCGGCGGCCCGGCATGGCCGGCGATCTGGACGCGGTGGGGCCGGCGGCTCGCTGGTCTGCCGGAGATCCAGGGGCATCATCGTCTCCGACTCGATCTGCTTCGGTTCGTGCTAGCTCCGGTACAGGGAGACTATCGTCATCTCCCAGTGCTGGCTACATGGATCGGACGGCGACGGCTGGACCCTTAGTCTAGTCTTCGACAGAGAAGCCGGCGGTCCGTGCACAAGAAGCGGATGGAGTTTTTCGAACAGATCTGGGTGAAAACCTGCTCTTGGCTAGATGCCAAAGCCGGCGGTGGCGGCGCTCTACGGTGTCATCCCCTTCTTGAAGGCATCGTCTTGGAGAAGTTCTAGATTACGATCTGCTACCTCCGGGGGAAACCCTAGATCGATAGATCAGAAGACGCTGGCGCGTTTGTGTCGTTTCCCCCTTGGGGGAGTCTTTCTTGGAGGTGTACGTGGGCTCGAGGGACAAGTGGACGACGTCTTTGGTGGAGCGGTGCTTCATCATGCACATTGATGGTGACAGATTTGGATGGCATGGCGCTTTGGAGATTAGGCGTCTGATGTGCGATGATGGACTCGCGCAGGAGGGTGACGATGTCTGGCGTCGTGGTGGCGTCGACGGCAACTAGACCGGGTAAGGTAGATGCAGCAGTACAACTCTGAAGATGGATTGGTGGCAGGTGGCTGCGGCGGCCTCATACCCGGCAGGCGTCCTGGTTGAGGAGTGCGCTGGACTGGTGGGTGCCCCATACCCGGCAGTCGTCCTGGTTGGGACCTCAGGTCTTAGATGTTAGGTTTGGCTGCGAGATCTATTTGGTATTAGGCCCAGACTATCAGCATCCCTTCATCAACTAGATAGGGAGTAGCGACAGATGTTGCCTAGACGGTGGCTTTAGTCGTACTGTTATATGACTTTATAAGGTCTTGTGTGAATAATTAATAAAATGGCTGTATGCATCGTCCAGATGCAGAGGCCGAGGGTCTTCCTCCTTTTCTAAAAAAATAAAAAAAAAGCTACAATGTTTGACAAATGCATTACTCCATGCATGATATAATAGCGACGAACAAGGGATCTCATCTAAGTCGTCAGGACATGTGGCGCCCATGGATGCGTTTGTCACATCAGATGGAAGTAAATGATGGTGTGAATAATGAAAATCCTGTGTATTGTAGGGTGGTCATTTCCACTCGCCGAAAATGCCTCAACCAACGAAAAAGACGGTATATATTTATTCTACTCCCTAGTGCTGCCCAAAGCTATACCAATAAAACGACAACTGCTGTTAAAAAAAACAAAAAAAAGCGACAACTGACACACTTTTTCTATTTCATATATTTTTTCCGCACATCACACATTATTTCTTCAATTGAAAGTTCAATTTGACAGGAATGGAGACGGGGTAGCTAAAGGAGGGGTTGCCGTGGCCGCCATGCCCGCAGGCCCTTTGCACTCCTTAAGGCATTCCTCGACTGTTATGTAACACTGATTCGTTACTTTGCAACAGTAGTCATCAAGGCTTTCTTTGTAAACGCACAATGATAAATTTATCTTCTCTGTATCGATGCCATCGATGATTCGACCTATGGAATAATAGATAAACAATTATTGACATTAGTATGATTTTTGATTGATTAACGAACATGAACCAGATGCATGGGACAAAAACGATAAAAGACAGTCGTCATGCATTGGCAAAATACCTACTTCCAGAAGAAATAAGAAAATTATTACACATTTATACATATTTTAAAGACTAGCGATTATCAGAAGTAGACAAATAACTATTGCGTGTGTATCTCCTGCTGCTTACATTGTGTAGTAGTAGCAAGGCATACGAGGAGAAGAAATAGAGGCTGCAGCACTACTTTCACACGGATGGGAGCCGTGTACTTGTCCATCTAGATAATGCGATGCACCAGAAGCACTTGTTTCAAGAGAAAAGAGATTGACAGGAGAATATTTTATGTGTTCTAAGCAAAACTACAAGTTGATTTCTCCATCCACACATAATCCTGTATATATAAAGGGCCAGAGAGAGAGATCTTGTGATCCAGAAAAGAGCAATCCATAATTTGTATAATAAGCAGGTTATAATACCTTTCCATAGATGATCTATTTTGGAGAAATTTCCAGAATACGGTGGCGAACATTGAAAGCTGATTGTCAGGTTTTAATTGTCTGGATTACCATCCTTCTGAATTTAGATGTGTTTCCAAACTCTACTCTCTTTTTACGGATCGGCGGCAAACTGCAATCTGAAAAATTATCTGTACCGAGAGTTCAAAATTACAGCTGTATGCCTGAACAAACTGATAGTACCGTGAGTTCAAACTCTACTCTCACTACTGGAATTTTCGTATACGCCGGGTGTTTGGCTCTTCGCCGAGAACCAAACCATGGGCACTCGGCAAACGTACATACACAGAGAACTACAGTTGGCAACCATGGGTTCATGGTATCTGGCTAATGTTGCCGACACAGAATCACGGCGAACAAACTACGCTCGGCAAACGGTGGTATGCCGAGAGCACCACGAGGCAAAGAGTAGCCACGTGGCATGCCCATTTGCAACTGACGGCTCCGTCAGTTTCTATTATCTATACCGAGAGCCATGCGGTACCGCTCGGTAAAAACCGGTCACATAAACATTCTGACCTGATATGTGGACCCCACTGGACCCAGTTATCAGTGGAACATTCAAATTATTTGTTGAACTTTCAAAGAGAATAATATGGTGCACTTTCTTTACCGAGAGTTGTCTCGTACCGCTTGGCATCCCACCGTTGACCGAAACCTTTGAATCTGACCTGTGGGCCCTGGTGTCCCACATGTCAGTGGTACTTTTACCGAGTGTTGTCGCCCTCAGAAAAGAATGGCACTAGAGGGTCCCTCCGAAAAGAATGCCACTATAGTAGTTATAGTGCTCAGGCGACCCCTTTCCCGAGAGCCACGCTCATGAAACTGAGTGTTTCCGAGTGTTGCTCTCGGAAATATGTCCAATTGCTTCTGTTGTGAAGTTGTTTCTTATCAATTCCCTGCAACTGAAAACAACTGGATACATTTTCTGTCTATATCTTTAGTGCAGAAAATGTTATCATATCAAATGAATGTGGGAGCTCCTATCTCCCTAGAAATTCCTCAAGCACATCACACACATAGGCATAATTCAAACTAGATCACATAAGCATAACTCAAACTAGTTCACAGAGGCCAATGTTTCATACAAGTTCATAGAGCAAAAAAATTGCTGGAGCACATCACACACAAGTTCACATATTCGTATATAGGGTTAATTCATGCAAGTTCACATATTGCAAAACATATGCACATCACACACAAGTTCACATCTTCATACACCGCCTTGAGGAGGAGGAGGGGCATCATTTCCATTGGGTTAAGCTTCTGGAGGAGGAGGAGGGGCATCATTTCCACCGCCTTGAGATTGCATAAGGCCCTATAAGAGTGAGTCATGTGAGAATTGTTCATCGCAATATAATGAATGGAGCCAAATTAAGAGAATGTTCTACCTCTAGTTTTAGCTCGAGCAGCTTGAACCTTTCATTAGTTTCTGCTCGCTCCTTCTCTTTTCTCTCCACCTCAGCCTGGCGCTGTTCCTCCTCTTCAGCATCCCGCTTCTCCAATAAAGCATGTAATATGGCATTAGGCTCAAATAGGTTGCAAGGGTGCTATTCGACGAATTAACATAAATGAATGGTTATGGTTCTAACCTTGAGACGCGTGATCTCACACGACGTGGCGGTCAGGCGACTCCGTATGGACGGAGTTGAACTTGTGCTCAACACGCGTATCTCATGGAGCTTGCGATGCGATGAGGTGGTGATCGTCCCATTGCAAAGGAGGTGGCGGCCATGGCTCTTCCAGTCGCCAGCAATGAGGACCAGCTCTGGATCAAGTGGCTGGGACGTTGGTTCGGCATCCTGCCCGTGCACCTCCTGGAAGACATGTCTGAAGGTCTCATACTTCTCCTCCGTCGACTCACTTCAGAAGTCGGTGCCATCCTTCCCCTTGTGACGTTCTTTCCATGCCTGTAGGATCTGGACCGAGTGACCAAGATCCGCCCACTACTTGGAGAAACCTTATAGGTAGAAACTTAACAGTAGCGTGGGGTAATGGTGCAACGCTACTGCTACATAGCAGTAGCGCCGGGCCTGAAGCGGCGCTACAGGTAAGTCTGTAGCTGTAGCGCTGGCCTGCCACCCAACGCTGCTGCTAAGTGGTCCCCTCCTAACCCACCGGAGCTACCCATAGTAGCAGCGTTTGACAAAAAGCAGTGCTACTACTAATATTATAACAGTAGCGCGTGTCTACACTAGTACAGCGAGGTACTACACAAACGGTTTTTAATCCTTTTCCGCGACGACATTTTGAACCGTCGCCAAGTAAGTGTGCGCGATAGGGGGGGTCCTTCCCACACGACCAAAAAACCGTCGAGGATAGGGAGCCATGATGCATACAATTGTCCCTATAAAACCGTTTCTGATATCTCGAATATCCCAAATGCTCCATCATTGCTACTCATTTGTGCTCGCATTATCATCGCAGTCGGTATTCTGTGGTGCTACGTTTACGATGCACGACCCATCACAAACAGTTCACGATTATAGAATGTGTACGATAAGCAGACAATCACACATTTTTACTTTTCCTCGACTGTATGCGATTCGATGTAAGAGTGCATACAATTGTCCCTATAAAACTGTATGCGAAGTTTGAATATATCCCACACGATTCATCCGTCGTACCCGCGTCGGATGAATACCTATCGCACGCGTTCTTCTATGACCAAACGTTTGCGATGCGCACAACATCATAAAAAGTCTATAATTGCCAAGCATGTGTGATAAGGTGACTTTCGCAAACATTTCATAAGAAGGAACTGTGTGCGATGCTGTTGTTAATCTCACACGTTTTTTCTTGGTTGATCATGTGTGCAGTAGAGATTAATCACACACGTAGTGGATCCGAAAAACGTGTCTGATCTCCATGTTTATCGCAGACGTTTTGCTTTCGCAAACCGTATGCAGTGTAATCCCTAATTTATTCCTAATTTAATCCCTGCATTCAAAAACCATAGATTTTGAATTTGAAAGTAGGCAATCACTTATTTCATATCAAACCATGTTTATTACAAATATAGGTTCAACCACGAATACATAATTCGATGCACAGGTAAAGAATGATGAACCACAGTTGTGTTAAAGACTGTAAAGAGAGAGGCAAAAGACATTCTGGTTGCTGGAGAAGGTGAAGCAAAATGCCCATATTGTGCCCCCTTCCATGCATAATGCGCACACCACTCTAGGCCAACCCTTTGTGATGGCTGCCCGCCCATCGTGCACTGTCTTTATTAGGACTTCTCGATGCTCATTGTAGTCTGGATGAAATACTTTAACCTTCATTGTGTGTCCACCAATCATGTACTTTGCGAGATAATCTTGAATAAACTGCTTTGGGAACCACTGCGAATGAAAAAGATTCAGACATTGTTTTCTAACAACTCATTATGGGCAGTAAAAAGAGAAGTCCCCAGAGTTTGTAGTTACCATCCTACAGCTCACTGTTGTGTTGGATAAAGCGTAAACAAATAATTTTCTTGCCACCGTTCGTATCTTTTTGCTAATAATCCTTACAGTTTTCTCACTTGATACTTGTTCATGAATATCTCATTGCCCAATACGTAAAAAGGGTCGATGCATGGATCTTTTTCAAGGGCATATGTACCTACAAGCAACAAGTCAATATTAGAAGTTAACAAGTTTCCAGGCATGGATCTATATGCACTATATTATGTAACGACGGGGGGAGTACAAGCCAAGGGATGAAACTAACCTCGGCGGAAAATGCTGGCTACTCCTGTTGTTGTCCTGCATAAGTAGTTGAAAGGCATGATAAGTACAACAATCTTAACATCAAACAAATATAGCAAAGGTAAACAACATCATCTCCAAATGATAGCTTGAATGTTTTGGATTCAGCATGCTGTTAAAGCGGATATAAAATGGAAGGGAATGCTACCTACAACAGGGTTAACAGCCATCAAATATTGCAATTCAAACTGGTATTGTTAAAAATGAATAGAAACATAGCTCATGCTTAAACATCACACTGGATAAATGTGTAAAATTGAAATAAAAGGCATGTGTTAACTACACCAGGCATAACTGAAACCAAATATAGCCGTTCAAACTGGTATTGATGAAATCGAGCAGCACAGTTCCGACTTGCACGAAATGAACATCACATTGTGAATGACTGAAATAAACAAGGCATAAATGATCAGTATAACAACCAAATATAGCCATTGAAAACTGGATAGAGTCTCACTGCAACCAACCTAACAAGCAAATACACATAAACAGGGCATATGCTTGAAAACTAGACAAATGCTCACCGCAACCAATCTAACAAGCAAATACAGATAAACAAGGCATCTGCTTGATAACTGGACAAATGCTCACTTCAACCAACCTAACAACCAAATACAGATAAACAAGGCATCTGCTTGAAAACTGCACAAATGCTCAGTGCAACCAACCTAACAACGAAATACAAATAAACAAAGCATCTGCTTGATAACTGGACAAATGCTCACTTTAACCAACCTAACAACTAAATACAGATAAACAAGGCATCTGCTTGATAACTGGACAAATGCTCACTTCAACCAACCTAACAACCAAATACAGATAAACAAGGCATCTACTCACTATAAACAAACAAATATAGCCATTCTTGAAACTGAAGTGGACAATTCATACTTAAACATCACATAGCCCTATTGAACATTACATTTTTGCATAACTGAAATAATTAAACATGGCACAGTTAAAACACCGCATGGCATAAGGTACTACAACAAAGGGTACGGGTTGGCAAGCTAGAAAAGTTAAGATTTGCTGATAGGATGTTGCCTCACATGTCATGGACGGGATCCTTCCAGTTGGAAAAGCACAAACCCATGGTGCGCTCTCTGATGTCGCAGATGGGCTGTTTCACCTTGGAAGAACCTTCGTGGGTGCCCTCCTCGTGGTCGTGGTCGATGAAATCTGACTTGTCAATGGATGATCCCAAGCCACCGCCGTAGAACGTGTCCTTCAGAAATGACAAAATGGGCTCGATGGCGTACAAGGATCGCAAATCCTTCACCGCATGGCGGAGGAGATCGGCGGCAGGGCCGTCGAAGAGATCGACGGCGGTTGAACCAGAGGGGTTGGGGTTGGACCACTCAACCTGTGACATGGCCCGCGTGAAGCCGTCGCTGTCGACGAGCTTGCTGTCGTAGCCAGCTTTCCCGAGATACAGTAATACGCTAGGCCGATGATGTGAAGCCTTCGGCATGGCAATATAGTCAACGCCCTCGCCAGCTTCTGCGGCGAGGTGTTGATCCGGGATTGACAGGTTGGGACGAACGGCGGCCACCTCGCCAACGTCCGCCGGAGAGGCCATGATAAACCTCTTCTTTGCCGAACACTCGTCGGGCTCCCCGGGATACATGGTCGGGCATAGGTTGCGACTCTCTGGAGTAGGGGATGTGGATTTGGCAGGGAGGGACACCGCAAGCCTCATCTAAAAACTCAGGGGGATGGGGCGACGGTATGGAAATCGCAGGGTAACCTGAACTTTATTATCTAAGCTAGGAGGAACGGGCAGACCGGCAAGGGTTGGCGGCGAGCTAGGGTTCGAGGGGGAATGGACGGTGGGGGGACTGTTGAGGGGGGGGGGGGGCGAGGTGGTGTTTGAGGATACGCCGCGGCTACTGAAATTTTTAGTAATGGTGGGTGGAGATAGTGGTGGACGAGGGAGGGCGGCGGTTCAAATGCCTCGGCTACTGCAATTTTACTATAAAGTCGGTGCTGGAGGAGTGGGGGCGACGGTTGAAGTACCACGGCTACTAAAATTTGGGTAAATGAATTGATGTGGGGTAGGAGCACCCAAGATCGGACATGGTCCAATAAGAATATGCATGTATGATAATAAGGAAAAGCGGCGGAACCACCGACTTCTTCAACGCTCAAGGCGGGTAGTTTGTTTTTAGATTTCTAGCTAGCTGGTCTATCACACACGATTCGTCCTAATTTTCAGACGCAGACGTGGAATTCAATCTAAATAAACTACCCGCCTTTAGCTTTGCGCAGGTGATGATTTTACAGCGCACTAGCATCGCATACGGTTAAGCCAGTACCTCCACCCTTGCTCGCGCTTGCGCAGTAGTGGTGATTTCATAACGCACTTGCATCGCACACGGTTAAGCCACTACCTCCACCCTTGCTCGCGCTTGCGCAGTCGTGGTGATTCACAGCGCACTTGCATCGAACACGGTTAAGCCACTAACTCCACCCCTGCTCGCGCTTGCGCAGTCGTCGTGATTTCACCGCCCACTAGCATCGCACACGGTGAATCCACTACCTACACCCTTGATCACGCTTGCGCAGTCGTGGTGATTTCACAGCGCACTTGCATCGCACACGGTTAAACCAGTACACCCGTGTCCGTTGAGCGTCATCCGAGTCTTCGCAGCAAAAAAAACATCAGAGAGACAGAAGACAGCCACACTAGCATGTGGCCCAAATATATATGAATAAAAAGGGTGGTCGTTGATGTTCAAAATTCCAATGCACAACTTTGACTGTGCGGGCCCACGGTTGGGCGTGTTGTCGAAGATCGATGAGAGGGGCCAGAAGTCAAGAACCACCTGGAAGTGGCCAAATATATGTAGCAATATAGGGTGTGATGTTTAAAACTTTAAATACACAATGCGCAACTTTGGTGGCACCTGGCTCGCAAACCCGAAAGCACCCTTGGATATATTTATAATGACATAATGTCGTAGCTACCTAGGTAGGGTGCTTGACCCACCTCCCACTTCGTGTCGGCGAGGCGGATGCACGTACTAATAGTTTGGTCATACATGCATGTCGCCATGACCTACCGTAAGACGGACTAGTGAATCTATCGCTTGGTCAAACGACAACTGTTGTTGTCGATAAAAAATGGATAGAATATATATATATATCATACTCCCTCTAGATCTATATATATATTATATTTATATATAATATATATATCGTATTATAACCCCCTTGGGCCAATAGATTGAACCATCATCAAAAATCGCACGAGAGAGACCACAAAACCAGCACCGCCTGCATGTGGCCCAAAATGATGTATATTGGAAGGGCTGATGTGTGTTTTCAACATCAAATAATGTACAATTCAGGTGTGGGGCCTGCCTCTCGATACAGACAACCACCATGAAAGCCAGGTAATTAAGGACGAGATATGCAGGGTATGGTGTCGGTCCTGTGACGCCCCCGGCCCAATCATGCACTAATCATACACGCAAATGCACAAGATCAAGCCTAAGGACTCACGGGAAGATATCACAACACAACTCTAAAACATAAATAAAGTCATACAAGCTTTATATTACAAGCCAGGGGCCTCGAGGGCTCGAATACATAAGCTTGCAAACAAGCGTCAGCGGAAGCATCAGATATCTGAGTACATATATGAAATAGAAACAGAAAGGCCTATAGAAAGGCGGGGCAAAATAAAACACTACGATCGAAAGGCGTAGGCCTCCTGCCTGGGACCCTCCGATCCTACTCCTGGTCGTCAGTCAACTCGTAGTAGTATCCATCCTCTGGGTAGTAGTAGTAGTCGAACGACGGGGCATCTGTCTCAGGGGGCTCCGTCCTCTGGTCACGACAAACTGATATGGGTAGAAAAGGAAAACAAAGCAACCGTGAGTACTCAGAAGTACTCAGCAAGCAAGGATCTACACTACATATGCAACATTTTCAAGGGGAGGCTGTATATGTGGACTGGGCTGCAGAAATGCCAGAATAGAGAGAAGGCCTAGTCCTATCGAAGACTAGCATCTTCATCGGTCTTGCAGCAGTAGAAGAGAGTAGAACAGTTCAATATAATGTAGCAGTATCATTAAGTCTCATCCTCACCCAGAGATCCTTTCTTGACTCCCTGCGAGAAAGCAATCCCAGAGCCATACAGTCATCAACCTCGTCCGGAGATCCCTTCTCGACTCCCTGCGAGAAGCAATCCCAGAGCCATAGTATCCAAGTATCTAGTTCTAAATTGTATCAATCAGGATACAACTCCGAGTGTCCTTTACCGTAGGACAGGCTATCGATAGTAGTTTTCTTCCCTGCAGGGGTGCACCAACTTACCCAACACGCTCGATTAACTCCGGCCGGACACACTTTCCTGGGTCATGCCCGGCCTCGGTCAAACGACACACCGCAGCCCTACCTACAGCTCAGCAGAGAGGTCCCCGCCGGTCTACATCCTAAGCGCAAGGGGGTCTTGGCCATCGCCCCTCGTCCTCCGGGTCGTTGCGCACAGGGTGGATACCAGCATCGCCTCGGGTGGCCGACATGTAGGGTAACGCAGCAGAAAACAAAAATTTTCCGACCTACGCACCAGCCCAGGACCACTATGGAGACTGCATACAAGGTTTGATCATTTTCGTTACCGACTCGAAGCGCAGCGGAAGTAGAGTCGATGACGATCGGCGGTGCAGATCCCCGCAGCTAGGATTTACAACCTCCCAACCGCGAGGATGTATACCCTCGTCTTCCCTTCGGACAGCCCTCCGGGAGGCTGTCGAACAGTCCCCCAGACGATGTCGCGGACAGCCCTTCGGGAGGACCTTCGAAACTCGAACGGTCACTCGGACAACCCTTCGGGAGGACTCACAGAACTCGGACCGTCACTTGGACAGCCCTTCGGGAGGCACTCTCGAACAGCCCCTCGGGCACTAAGATCGAAACTACGACCTCTCTACAGAGTTGCACACATACGGTGTCATCTATCCGGCAGGGCTTCGCCGTCCAGAACTAGTTCCCACCGGAACCCAGACAGCCTTTCGGCTCTACGAAACTATTTCGCTGGGAGGGAGAGAGAATGCCAGATCATGCATGGCTTGTGTGAGAGCTAAGGATGGGGAAATGGCTGCCAAGATCACTCCTATATATAGGGTAGCCAAGGGGTAAAATTGTCACACAAAAACCCCAAAGTGCCCTTGGAATATCCCTTTCCAAAAGGGAATATGCCATATGGGAGTGCCATGTGGAGCACCATGGTGCTCCACCTCCTTGGCCGGCCACCCTTGGGGGGGGGACCCCCCCCATGAGGTGCCATGCCCTCCTTCCCCTTCTAGAAGGCCCTTTTGGAATTTCCAAAAAGGTGCTTTCCATAAAATTCCCAAAAAGCACTTTCACTATTCACGACGACATTTTTCAGCGTCCGTTCGAACTGAAAATATTTATGTGGGCTTAGAACATTTCCAGTACCCACTAAAATAATTTTCAATGCGTTCTGGAACAATTCCAGTTTAGTGATTTCATCTGCGAAAAGCATCTGAAGCGGTTCCGGCAGCCCCGGAACATTTCCGGTTTTTCTTCCAGAAAATTCCCAGAAGTTTCCAGAATGATTCTGGTATGCTCCAAGAATTATCAGGCATGTGCCGAAACCATTTTGACTTAATGGTATCCCCTGAAACAACTTTTCAGTTTCACCGGAACTCATCCGGTGACCTCTCTCTGCGGAACTTTTCCGCTGTCCGAAACTTTTCGGTGTCCGAAACTTTTTCGGTGATTTTCTCTCAGACTCCCTATCTAGTATTCAGCAGATAGATGACCCTTAAGCGTGTGACCCTATAGGTTCGGTGAAGTATAGACATGACACGGAACCCCTTCCGATCAATGATCAACATCGGAGCCGTGGACACCCAGATTGACCCCTATACCCACACGAATGAATATTCGAGTGAACCTCCAGTTGCCGTGTGCTATTCCTGTTGCTTCGTGATATGTTACAAATACCCGAGGTGAGACATGTTGGCATTCCCGTGGATCAACACTTGTCCACTATGCTAGTTACCTCGTTACCGGTATTGTTCTCTTTTCTCGTTACCATGTTCCGGCATCCCCGTGATCAAATCACAAAGTGCCTGGCCAGACGATGATGGATACCGTAACACCGAGAGGGCCCAGAGATATCTCTCCATCGCCGGAGGAGCAAATCCCAATCTTGAGCTATCAAGTTACTTGACACACTTTTCCATGAACCCGTAAGCCGCCGTAATAGCCACCCATTTACGGATGACGTTTAACAAACCCCAAAGTTCATGAAGCAAGCATGAAGAAACTCGATACTCTCATGGTCTAAGGAATCATGCAAACATTAACCATCTCTGTGTTATTAACCATTAACTTCTGATGAAAGAACCTCATAGCATAACATCAATCGGGTCGATTCAACACAAATGTTCTGTTAACATTGTGCCCTCAAAATTGCTGGCATAGTCATGCCCATGATCAGGAAAACAGGATCATCATGCAATACTTGAGCCAGTCATAGAGGCTTGACTAGGAATACATTTTATCATTTATTATTCCACACGTGCATATGAGTCTTCCTCCGAGCCTCGTTTTATTTGCAGACTCGAGAACCATAGCAGTTATAGCATGGAACATAAACCTAATTATGAACAGGGAGATAATCAATAACATTTATTATTGCCTCTAGGGCATATCTCCTACACGACCGAAGTCCATACATTTTATTGTAGAGACTTCCGTATCAGTCGCAGTAGGAAACTCTGGAATTACTTCCAAGGTCTCTTTCCTTTGACCTGATGACGAAGATACTGTTTATCTTGTCGAGTTGCACTATTCTCCCACTCACCTTTTGAAAGAACCATTTTCTTCAAAAAGCATACCGTTCTTTGTGGCAAACCTATTTGCCTCGGTATAGTGAGGGAGGAATACCCAATTACTTGGGATAACCTACAAAGTAGCACTTGTCTGATTTGGAATAGGTTTGTAACCTTTTACACAAGCCCCATATTCCAAATGTTAAGAAAAGATATAGCATGGTTGGGCGTACCATACCATGGCGTCATTTCAACAGACCTAATGGAGCTCTTTTCAGTGTAAAATCCGCAGTCTCTAAAGCATCACTTTAAAAGGGATAATGGCAAATTTATTTATGTCATCTTTGATCTTACCATGTCATAAATGGTTCGATTACATGTTCACAGACTTTCCACTCACAGTGGTGTTCCAGGAGGTGTAAGTTATGAAACTCTTTTCACAACTCATCAGACATTCGCTAAACTTGTAACTCAAATATTTCTTTCTGCAATCGAATTGTAGAAACATAATTTTCTTGTTACAATAACTTCTACTTCATTTTGAAAACCTTTCAAATGATTTCAAAAGATCCAGACTTACGTCTCATCAAGTAAATATCCATATATCTACTTGAGTCATTTCTGAAGATAGATAAATCCACTACTTGCAACAACATTTATCGGACTACATACATCAAAATGTATGATCATCAATAAGTTCTTTGCTCGTTCCTTATTGCCTGTGAACGGTATTTCAGTCACTTCACTTTTTGGAGGAAAGTTGCAAGTGTCAGGTGATTCAAAATCAAACGACTTCAAAAATCCATCATAATGGAATTTTCCATGCGGGTTTCTCCAATGTGACCAAATGCAATGCCACACTTGTGTGGTATTCTTTTAGTCTTATGACATTTAGCGTCAGTGTTATGGATGTATCATATTACCATCAATATTCATAACATACGTCCCATCGATGATGGAAGTATGACCCTCATGTTATTCATGATACTGAACAACAATTGTTCTTCTATGAACAATTCTTTTGCAACAAACATTGTGCAAAGGCCTAGAGTGTATGAAACTCTAAAATGAATTATGAAAGTAAACCCAGAGGTAATGTATTATTATCAATATTCATAACATACATCTCATTCATAATGAAAGTATGGCCCTTATGTTATTCATAACATCGAACATCAAAAGTTCTCTTATAAACAAACTTCTTGCAAGATACCTTATGCAATGGGCTAGAGTTTGTGAAACTCCAAACGAATTATAAAAATAAATACAGACGGTAATACACCGATGGAAGGTATAGTAACATTTACTATGTTCCCCGTGTATACCTAAAACTCATTTCTGGCTAGTCTTTCAGGCCATAGTAGTTCTTACATCGAGTTGCAACAGAAAGCAATCGAGCGGGTATCTTTGTGATTAACTCACAATACCCAAGAATCAGTGATTAACAATTTAATCATAATTCCCAAGGACTATATCTTTGACCAGCCTTCTATACATCAAAAACTTGTATGACATTCATACATGAGCTGGATATTCCAGTCTCCTTTCTTTCTGCCTTTATACTTCTAACAGTTTAACTTTCAGTTTTTCTCCTACTCTCAGAAAAAGCACCGAACTTAAGAGTGGCGTTAGCCCCGGACTTCCTAGGTGTGAAAGTCTTACTAACACCCTTCGGAAACTTCCTTTCTCTTTAAGTTGTTGTTTTATTCACCTTTCATCATATGACAGGCGTTCTTCTGGATCCCTCTCTTATCAGTCTAATGCATAGTAAACTCCTTTACTAATAGTTTGCAAACAAACATTGCTTTGGCTATCTCATATCTTTTAGCCTTTGTCTGTCTCTGAAAATAATTTTCAGATTCCATGAATATCACATAACTATCCAAACTTTCGAAGTTTGGGTCTCATGGAAACAAACATATTGCGCTTGACTGAAATGGAATTCTAGCTTTTGGATCAACGGACGAGAGTCACATGATCCATAGCATAAGCGAGAGAATACCGAAAGTATGCGATAGGACAAAGTCCTTCTCGGCACTCTTGAGGACAATCCTCACATTACGTTACCAACCTTAAAGTTTTAACCAGATATTTAACAGCTATTCAATTTTAATAGGGAAGGTGGAAATGCGAGCCATTATTCTACAACTATTATGCAAATCACACTTAGACAGTGTTCAAAATTAATTGCACTGAGAATTAAAAGAATTAATTCTACAGTGCGCTCCCACTCAAATCAATATCTCTCATAATTGATTGTGAGTGATTCAAGATCCGCATTTCAATTCAACGCCATTGATGGTAGCATCACTGATGACGAAAATCTCAATCGGTAGGCAAACTTGCCAATCACATCTCTATGTGACTCTTGTTCATCTTTCGATGCGTGTGTTCCGAGCTCATGACTTTCATGCCTGAACGTCAAGACAACCAAGTGATCTCGCTGCGAGGTCTCAACTCACCCGCCTCACACATCCCTAATCGTTCGTACCCATGTTAGCATGTGATACCCCGAAAAGTTAGGTGCCGTGACGGTGCTACACTTGGGAGAACAATAACTACTTGATATTTTTGTGAGAGATCACCCTAATAAAAGCGACTACCGCGCAATCAAGAAGGGTGCAACATAAGGGATAAACATCTCAGGCAATTCATAATAGCATGATATGGTATAGCCCTTTCTGACGGAGAAGTCTTGTATTCCTTCGTCTTCGGCATTCACGTCGGTGATCACCTTCGCGAAGATTTCCACCACCTTGTCGATGCACCAAATAATATTGCTATCTCTATAGCTAATAAAATAATGCATTACACAAGGTTGACACGCAGGTCATTTAAAGTGCAATCATATGGCTCCAGCCATCATGCCAAATCATGACACGCAGGTCATGTTAATTAATTTACATCATATAGTCATCTCATACATAATCAAATTATTATGAGCACTGCTATACCACATCATATGCACATGCAAACCCTCCTGCAAAACCAAGTTAGACGCCTCTAATCGGTTCATGCAAAAACTTGTTTTACGTGGCTTCTAAGGTTTCGAAACAAACCGAAGCTACCAACGTCCATCATCAAGTATGATAATTCAAGTCGCTAGATTAACTTTCCAGGGTGTATGAAAACCGAGATAATAAAATCTCGAGCCCCATACTAAACTTCGTCATACGCATGACCCCCGTGCAGATCATATCTGCATTGCCCTTTCGTCTGCGAAACATCCATCTTTCTTTGACTAAAGTGGAACCCAAAGAACTGTTAGCACTTCGTTAATCTGTCAATCAGCATACTCAGGAGCAGCATGAAAGGATCGCGGATTGCCAGAACTTTGTGAGATTCCACAATGCTGTCAAGATCAGGACTACGCAAATTCAAGGGAAGCAACAAGAACATCGGGTAACAGATTTCATCTGCTACCCGCACAAATAATTTTCAGTAATAGAACTCATCTACTACCTAATTATATTGTGCAACACCCATACATCTCCATGTATTCTAGATCGCAACCTGCATCTACGCATAGCACGGCTCATGATGCCACTGTAGGGTAACGCAGCAGAAAACAAAAATTTCTGACCTACGCACCAGCCCAGGACCACTATGGAGACTGCATACAAGGTTTGATCATTTTCGTTACCGACTCGTAGCGCAGCGGAAGTAGAGTCGATGACGATCGGCGGTGCAGATCCCCGCAGCTAGGATTTACAACCTCCCAACCGCGAGGATGTATACCCTCGTCTTCCCTTCGGACAGCCCTCCGGGAGGCTGTCGAACAGTCCCCCAGACGATGTCGCGGACAGCCCTTCGGGAGGACCTTCAAAACTCGAACGGTCACTCGGACAACCCTTCGGGAGGACTCACAGAACTCGGACCGTCACTTGGACAGCCCTTCGGGAGGCACTCTCGAACAGCCCCTCGGGCACTAAGATCGAAACTACGACCTCTCTACAGAGTTGCACACATACGGTGTCATCTATCCGGCAGGGCTTCGCCGTCCAGAACTAGTTCCCACCGGAACCCAGACAGCCTTTCGGCTCTACGAAACTATTTCGCTGGGAGGGAGAGAGAATGCCAGATAATGCATGGCTTGTGTGAGAGCTAAGGATGGGGAAATGGCTGCCAAGATCACTCCTATATATAGGCTAGCCAAGGGGTAAAATTGTCACACAAAAACCCCAAAGTGCCCTTGGAATATCCCTTTCCAAAAGGGAATATGCCATATGGGAGTGCCATGTGGAGCACCATGGTGCTCCACCTCCTTGGCCGGCCACCCTTGGGGGGGGACCCCCCCCATGAGGTGCCATGCCCTCCTTCCCCTTCTAGAAGGCCCTTTTGGAATTTCCAAAAAGGTGCTTTCCATAAAATTCCCAAAAAGCACTTTCACTATTCACGACGACATTTTTCAGCGTCCGTTCGAACTGAAAATATTTATGTGGGCTTAGAACATTTCCAGTACCCACTAAAATAATTTTCAATGCGTTCTAGAACAATTCCAGTTTAGTAATTTCATCTGCGAAAAGCATCTGAAGCGGTTCCGGCAGCCCCGGAACATTTCCGGTTTTTCTTCCAGAAAATTCCCAGAAGTTTCCAGAATGATTCTGGTATCCTCCAAGAATTATCAGGCATGTGCCGAAACCATTTTGACTTAATGGTATCCCCTGAAACAACTTTTCAGTTTCACCGGAACTCATCCGGTGACCTCTCTCTGCGGAACTTTTCCGCTGTCCGAAACTTTTCGGTGTCCGAAACTTTTTCGGTGATTTTCTCTCAGACTCCCTATCTAGTATTCAGCAGATAGATGACCCTTAAGCGTGTGACCCTATAGGTTCGGTGAAGTATAGACATGACACGGAACCCCTTCCGATCAATGATCAACATCGGAGCCGTGGACACACATATTGACCCCTATACCCACACGAATGAATATTCGAGTGAACCTCCAGTTGCCGTGTGCTATTCCTGTTGCTTCGTGATATGTTACAAATACCCGAGGTGAGACATGTTGGCATTCCCGTGGATCAACACTTGTCCACTATGCTAGTTACCTCGTTACCGGTATTGTTCTCTTTTCTCGTTACCATGTTCCGGCATCCCCGTGATCAAATCACAAAGTGTCTGGCCAGACGATGATGGATACCGTAATACCGAGAGGGCCCAGAGATATCTCTCCATCGCCGGAGGAGCAAATCCCAATCTTGAGCTATCAAGTTACTTGACACACTTTTCCATGAACCCGTAAGCCGCCGTAATAGCCACCCATTTACGGATGACGTTTAACAAACCCCAAAGTTCATGAAGCAAGCATGAAGAAACTCGATACTCTCATGGTCTAAGGAATCATGCAAACATTAACCATCTCTGTGTTATTAACCATTAACTTGTGACGAAAGAACCTCATAGCATAACATCAATCGGGTCGATTCAACACAAATGTTCTGTTAACATTGTGCCCTCAAAATTGCTGGCATAGTCATGCCCATGATCAGGAAAACAGGATCATCATGCAATACTTGAGCCAGTCATAGAGGCTTGACTAGGAATACATTTTATCATTTATTATTCCACACATGCATATGAGTCTTCCTCCGAGCCTCGTTTTATTTGCAGACTCAAGAACCATAGCAGTTATAGCATGGAACATAAACCTAATTATGAACAGGGAGATAATCAATAACATTTATTATTACCTCTAGGGCATATCTCCTACACGACACGATCCGACCGTGCCGCCATGCTGAACTGGACGTCTGACAGAGCTTTCGGCTGATGCATATGATGCAGAACGCCCATACTATGCCCACGTGATGGTTAGTGCTATTAGACCAGAGGCCTGCTCGGATCAAACATCCAAATCGCTAGGACTACGGGCTTGCGATAACGAGCAGAGACTCACGAAAGATGTGACCCCGTCACCCCGTCTCCAGGCTTGCTGCAAGGGTTAAGAATGCCCGGCCGCGCCTCGTATTCATCACTCGGGCACCACACTGGCACCCGTCTTCACAACACTCGCCTCTCAGGCGCACGCGGGTACCCCTCAGGGTCGACCCGCCTTTCCAAGTAATCAACAGTACAGTCCAAGTATCCGTTGGTCCATAACATCAGGGGAATCTGAGGTATCACCCTCGTTGAATTCCCACTCGATGTATCCGTCAAGGTGAACTCGGAAGAATCACCCTCACTGGGTTCACACTTGAGGTGTTGTACGACAGCGTCGTTACCGGAAGTGGTGAAGGAGGAATCACCCTCGATGACCACCACCGAATAGCTACTCTACAGAGTTAACATCAGAAGTGCTACAAGAGGTTTCACCCTCGGCACTCGATAGTAACGCTGCAGTGTCGTTACAACTAAAGGGGGTGATGTGCGGTGTCGGGGCTTGGTCTTCAATTTCCATTGATCGGGTCTTCGGAAAATCCAGCCGGGCAGTCGGGATAAGTGGGGTCACTGATAGGTCTCTACTCAGCCTAAACTAAGCAGTTTAGGATATGCAGGTAATTATCAACAGCATGATACAATAAACAGGCTATGCATCAGATTAGGTAAAGCAGTAGCAGCAGCAATTCTAATGCAAGCATGAGAAATTAGAATGGGCGATATCGGGATGATCAAAGGGGGGGCTTGCCTGGTTGCTCGGCGGCAAGGGCAAGGTTGTCAATGGTGTCTTCGGTCTCCGGAGCTGAGTCGGTCTCGGGGACGACGTCGGTGTCGGGGGCTACCGAGAGAGAAGAGGGGGAGGAAACAGTAAATACTAAGCATACAAGTGCATGACATGTCAGTAAGCAGAGCTAGCGGTGTTCTATCGTAGTGCTAGGTAATCCCGGCGAAGGGGAGAAACGTCCGGGAAAATATTCCTAGTGTCCGGCATTTCGGACAGATGAAAAGAGGGGAACGGTTGCATGTTCGGATAGTTAGGGACGTGTGACGGACGAACGGACCGCGCATTCGGATTCGTCTCGTCGTTCTGAGCGACTTTCATGTACAAAGTTTTTCGATCTGAGTTACGGATTATTTTATATGATTTTCTAAAAAATTTATTAATTTTTGGAATTTAATTATTTATTAAATCAACATTATCCGAAACAGTACGAGGGTGACATCATCATGACGTATTGCTGACGTCAGCAGTCAGCAGGGGGTTGACCAAAGTCAAACCTGACAGTGGGGCCCACATGTCAGTGTCACATTAGTTAATCCAGTGTTTAGTTTAAACTAAGCAGGATTATTTAGGGGTGGGCCCCCTTAGTCACTGTCTAATTAGGGTTTAATTAACTAATTAATTAATTAACATTTTTATTTATTTTTAAAATTGAATTAAACGAGCGGGACCCACATGTCAGTGGGCCACTGTGCCCAGTCAGCAGCGCTGACCAATCAACTGGGCCCGCGGGGCCCAGCGCCAGCCACACAGGGGTGGGGCCCATGGCGCCACATCGGCGCCGGCCGCCGGAGACGCGCCGGCGAGCGCCGGACGCAGCCGAGAGCTCCGGCGAGCTCGAAAACTCACTGTGGTGGACGGTTTTGAGCGCGGTTTCGTGCTATGGAACGGCCAGTGCACGCCGCGCCCGGTGGTGATGGTGTCGTGGCCGGAGATGGCCGGGAATGGCGCCAGCGACGAGAGAGGCGGGGGGGAGGGGGTGGCTTCGGGCGCGCAACAGAGTGGGTGCTGCAGCGTGCTAGCGATCGAACGGAGCAGCTGGGCGTGGTCTATGCGACACGGGGAAGCTAACGCGCACGAGCCCGAGACCATTTGGTCATCGGAGCGATGCCGGAGACGAGCTTTGCGGCGGCGAGCTCGGGCGAAAGGGGGGGCGGCGGCTACGGCTAGCTAGCGGCGACGAGAGAGAGCGGGGAGGAAGGAGAGGCTCACGGTGAGCCGTAGGGAAGTGGCAGAGGGCTCGGGGAGGCGTCGACGATGGCGAATCGAAGCGGCGAACTGCGGCGGCCACAGGTTGAAGACGACGATGTGCAGCTCGATGCAGAGGCTCTCCGGCTCGAGTGACTCGTCGGGGAGGAAGAGGAGGTCGAGGCGGTCCTCGTGGACACGGCGGAGCGACGAGGCAGAGGCAGTGGCCGCGCGTGCTACGGCGGCACGGCCATGGCGGCGCTCGGGTGGAGGTGGGGAGAGGGAGTGAGCGAGGGGAGAGTGCGGGGTGGGCTAGGGTTTCGGTGGACACAGGCCATATAGGAAGGGGGGAGCTGGGCCGGCCGGCTGGGTTGTGGCCCAGTTGGGCCGGGGGGGATTTTTCCTTTTTTTTTTCTTTTTTTTTTCTTTTATCTTTTCTTTTTATTTATTGATACGTCTCTGTTTAGTAAATAGTTTGGCCTCAAAATGGTTTTTGTAAAACATAGCAATTGTTCCAATAATTACTAGGCATTACCTAACACTACCAAAAATTATTTTGGAGTCAATAGGAGCTCCCACAAACTTTACAATAATTAAAATTCATTAATCCTAGCTGTTTTGGTAATGTTTGAGCCACCTAATTATTTTATTAATTGTCGGTTTCTATTTTAGAATAGTCTCTGGAATATTTGCTATTTATTGAACATTTTAGTTTTTATGTTGCACAACTTTTATATTTCACTTTCATTTAAATTTGAATTTGACTTAGGAGTTGAAATGCAATATGATGCTAATGATGATCATGCACTATTAAGCTTGCTGACAAGTCATTATCAAAAGTAATTACTGTAGCTAATGACAGGGGGTTACTGTAGCTAATGACAGGGGGTGTTACAATTCTCCTCCACTAACAAGAATTCTCGTCTCGAGAATTAAGAGGTAGAAGGAAAAAGTTCGGGGTATTCCGCACGAAGATTATCCTCGCGTTCCCAAGTGGCTTCATCTTCAGTATGATCTGACCACTGCACTTTGAGGAAATTGGTAACCTTCTGACGGGTTCGACGTTCAGCTTCATCGAGAATGCGGATCGGATGCTCCTTATAAGAAAGGTCATCATGCAATTCGAGCATCTCGTGATCCACAGCTCGGTGCGGAGATTCTGTGAAGCATTTATGAAGTTGCGACACATGGAAGACGTCGTGGATATGAGAGAATTGTGGCGGCAACTCCAATTTATATGCCACCTGACCACATCTAGCAATAATGCGGAAAGGACCAATGTAGCGTGGAGCTAGCTTGCCCTTGATTCCGAAACGGTGTGTGCCTTTCATAGGAGTGACACGTAGATAAGCTTGATCACGAGGTTGATAAGTCAAACCCCATCGTTTGCGATCATAGTTGCTCTTCTGGCAGTCCTGAGCCGTCTTGAGATTTTCTCGGACAATACGAACTTGTTCTTCGGCGTGTTGAATAATATCCGGACCCACGAGCGGTCGTTCCCCAGTTTCTGACCAATTCAGAGGGGTTCGACACTTACGTCCATAGAGTACCTCGAAGGGAGCCATTTTCAAACTGGCTTGATAGCTGTTGTTATAAGAGAACTCGGCATACGGAAGAGATTCTTCCCACTTCTTGCCGAACGATATAACACAAGCCCGCAACATGTCTTCAAGCACTTGATTGACTCGTTCGACTTGGCCTTGGGATTTGGGGTGATAAGCTGAACTCCAGGTAATATGAGTTCCCACAGTTGTTTGGAAACTTTCCCAGAATTTGGAAGTGAAAAGACCACCACGGTCCAAACTGATCTCCTTCGGAATACCGTGGAGTGGTACAATTCTGGAGATATACAACTCTGCTAACTGACTAGCAGTGATAGTCTCTTTAACGGGCAGAAAGTGTGCAACTTTAGAGAGTTGGTCGACGACGACAAGAATAGCATTGTGACCCTTCTGTGACCTGGGAAGTCCTGTAACGAAATCCATCTGAACCTTATCCCATTTCCATAGAGGAATAGGAAGTGGTTGCAGAATTCCAGCAGGCTTCTGATGTTCTGCTTTAACGCGACGGCAAACATCACATTCAGCAACATATCGAGCAATGTCCTGCTTCATTTTAGACCACCAGTACCTTTGACGGAGATCACGATACATCTTGGTGCTACCCGGATGAATAGACAGCGGGGTATCATGTGCCTCCTTCATGACCTTGGCGGTCATAAGCTCGAAGCGAGGTACGACAGTGCGGTTTCTGAAATACAAGGTTCCATCTTCAGACAGCGAGAAATCCCTGTACTTTACAAGGTGAAGGTCTTTCTTCATCAGATCAATTTCAGCATCTTTAGCTTGCGCATTCTTAACAGCTTTCTCAAGATCTGGTTGTATCACAAGGTTATTTAGAGAGCCCTGTGGAACAATACGCAGATTCAGTTTGCACAGTTCTTCAAAAAGACGAGGTTGAGCTCGCCTAACCATGAGGTTGTCGCAATAGGACTTGTGGCTTAAGGCATCAGCCATCACGTTAGCCTTGCCAGGGCTATACGATATACCCAAATCATAGTCCGCAATGGCCTCCATCCATCTTTGCTGACGGAGGTTTTGAGATGGTTGAGTGAACAAGTACTTCAGACTTCTATGATCCGTGTAGATCTCGCAACGATTACCGAGAAGGTAATGTCGCCACAACTGCAATGCATAGATGACAGCAGCTAGTTCTAAATCATGTACCGAATAATTCTCTTCATGTGGGCGCAACTGACGAGAGCCATAGGCAATCACTTTACGCTCTTGCATTAGGACACAGCCTAATCCTTCACGGGATGCGTCACAATAAATCACAAAGTCTTTGCGGGTATCTGGAGGAGATAGTACTGGGGCAGATGTTAGCTTGTCTTTGAGTGCTTGAAAACTTTCCTGACATTTTTCTGTCCATTCAAACTTAACGCCCTTGTGAAGCAGATCAGTCAAGGGCTTAGCAATCTTAGAAAAATTCTCAACAAATCGACGGCAATAGCTTGCAAGGCCAAGAAAACTTCTGACTTGCTTGACGTTCTACGGAGGTGTCCAGTCAAGAATAGCCTAAACTCGTTCTGGGTTAACAGCAATTCGTGGGCAGGTAGTCAAAGAGATTGACGATGATAACACAGATCAGCGAGGGGCAAGGATGGCATTGCCGTTCATGAATTCAATTAACATCTCGGAAGAACTCAAAATGTTGACGCTGAACACGACACATTTTTCTGGGAGATTCCAAAAGTGTCAAATGACGGTAAGCGAGGTATATGATAACTTGGAAAGAAAAGGGTAAACAACCCAATGGAAAGAAAAATGGTTATCAGACTAATCAGATCAATGGTAAGGAATTAAGCACATATATCCAGCTCTCCGGGTGGACGAGAATTACGAGATCCTAAGTGTTGGCGTTAGTAAAAATTGAACCCGAATAGAAGAGACATCAGAGTCCCAGAGTAAAGGTCGAGAAGTAAAAGATACTAATACCACCCAATTGGCGACGTGGGCCCGTAAGCCACACAGCCATGTTAGTAAAACAGTTTTCGGTTACTAGACTCAACTTCGGCCAAGGAGTTGGAAAGGGGGATTCCTAGAGGCAGTCAGCTCTGATACCAACTTGTGACGCCCCCGGCCCAATCATGCACTAATCATACACGCAAATGCACACGATCAAGCCTAAGGACTCACGGGAAGATATCACAACACAACTCTAAAACATAAATACAGTCATACAAGCTTTATATTACAAGCCAGGGGCCTCGAGGGCTCGAATACATAAGCTTGCAAACAAGCGGAAGCGGAAGCATCAGATATCTGAGTACAGATATGAAATAGAAACAGAAAGGCCTATAGAAAGGCGGGGCAAAATAAAACACTACGATCGAAAGGCGTAGGCCTCCTTCCTGGGACCCTCCGATCCTACTCCTGGTCGTTAGTCAACTCGTAGTAGTATCCATCCACTGGGTAGTAGTAGTAGTCGAATGACGGGGCATCTGTCTCAGGGGGCTCCGTCCTTTGGTCACGACAAACTGATATGGGGAGAAAAGGAAAACAAAGCAACCGTGAGAACTCAGAAGTACTCAGCAAGCAAGGATCTACACTACATATGCAACATTTTCAAGGGGAGGCTGTATATGTGGACTGGGCTGCAGAAATGCCAGAATAGAGAGAAGGCCTAGTCCTATCGAAGACTAGCATCTTCAGCGGTCTTGCAGCAGTAGAAGAGAGTAGAACAGTTCAATATAATGTAGCAGTATCATTAAGTCTCATCCTCACCCAGAGATCCTTTCTCGACTCCCTGCGAGAAAGCAATCCCAGAGCCATACAGTCATCAACCTCGTCCGGAGATCCCTTCTCGACTCCCTGCGAGAAGCAATCCCAGAGCCATAGTATCCAAGTATCCAGTTCTAAATTGTATCAATCAGGATACAACTCCGAGTGTCCTTTACCGTAGGACAGGCTATCGATAGTAGTTTTCTTCCCTGCAGGGGTGCACCAACTTACCCAACATGCTCGATTAACTCCGGCCGGACACATTTTCCTGGGTCATGCCCGGCCTCGGTCAAACAACACACCGCAGCCCTACCTACAGCTCAGCAGAGAGGTCCCCGCCGGTCTACATCCTAAGCGCAAGGGGGTCTTGGCCATCGCCCCTCGCCCTCTGGGTTGTTGCGCACAGGGTGGATACCAGCATCGCCTCGGGTGGCCGATACGATCCGACCGTGCCGCCATGCTGAACTAGACGTCTGACAGAGCTTTCGGCTGATGCATACGATGCAGAACGCCTATACTATGCCCACGTGATGGTTAGTGCTATCAGACCAGAGGCCTGCTCGGATCAAATATCCAAATCGCTAGGACTAGGGGCTTGCGGTAACGAGCAGAGACTCACGAAAGATATGACCCCGTCGCCCCGTCTCGAGGACATGCTGCAAGGCTTAAGAATGCCCGGCTGTGCCTCGTATTCATCACTCGGGCACCACACTGGCACCCGTCTTCACAACACTTGCCTCTCAGGCGCACGCGGGTATCCCTCAGGGTCGACCCGCCTTTCCATGTAATCAACAGTACAGTCCAAGTATCCGTGTGTCCATAACATCAGGGGAATCTGAGGTATCACCCTCGTTGAATTCCCACTCGATGTATCCGTCAAGGTGAACTCGGAGGAATCACCCTCGCTGGGTTCACACTTGAGGTGTTGTACGACAGCGTCGTTACCGGAAGTGGTGAAGGAGGAATCACCCTCGATGACCACGACCGAATAGCTACTCTACAGAGTTAACATCAGAAGTGCTACAAGAGGTTTCACCCCCGGCACTCGATAGTAACGCTGCAGTGTCGTTACAACTAAAGGGGGTGATGTGCGGTGTCGGGGCCTGGTCTTCAATTTCCGTTGATCGGGTCTTCGAAAAATCCAGCGGGGCAGTCGGGATAAGTGGGGTCACTGATAGGTCTCTACTCAGCCTAAACTAAGCAGTTTAGGATATGCAGGTAATTATCAACAGCAGGATACAATAAACAGGCTATGCATCAGATTAGGTAAAGCAGTAGCAGCAGCAATTCTAATGCAAGCATGAGAAATTAGAATGGGCGATATCAGGATGATCAAAGGGGGGGGCTTGCCTGGTTGCTCGGCGGCAAGGGCAAGGTTGTCAATGGTGTCTTCGGTCTCCGAAGCTGCGTCGGTCTCGGGGACGACGTCGGTGTCGGGGGCTACCGAGAGAGAAGAGGGGGAGGAAACAGTAAATACTAAGCATACAAGTGCATGACATGTCAGTAAGCAGAGCTAGCGGTGTTCTATCGTAGTGCTAGGTAATCCCGGTGAAGGGGAGAAACGTCCGGGAAAATATTCCCAGTGTCCGGCATTTCGGACAGACGAAAAGAGGGGAACGGTTGCATGTTCATATAGTTAGGGACGTGTGACGGACGAACGGAGAGCGTATTCGGATTCGTCTTGTCGTTCTGAGCGACTTTCATGTACAAAGTTTTTCGATCTGACTTACGGATTATTTTATATGATTTTCTAAAGTTTTTATTAATTTCTGGAATTTAATTATTTATTAAATCAACATTATCCGAAACAGTACGAGGGTGACATCATCGTGACGTATTGCTGACGTCAGCAGTCAGCAGGGGGTTGACCAAAGTCAAACCTGACAGTGGGGCCCACATGTCAGTGTCACATTAGTTAATCCAGTGTTTAGTTTAAACTAAGCAGGATTAATTAGGGGTGGGCCCCCTTAGTCAGTGTCTAATTAGGGTTTAATTAACTAATTAATTAATTAACATTTTTATTAACATTTTATTTATTTTTAAAATTGAATTAAACGAGCGGGACCCACATGTCAGTGGGCCACTTTGCCCAGTCAGCAGCGCTGACCAGTCAACTGGGCCCGCGGGGCCCATCGCCAGCCACACAGGGGCGGGGCCCACGGTGCCACGTCGGCGCCGGCCGCCGGAGACGCGCCGGTGAGCGCCGGACGCAGCCGAGAGCTCCGGCGAGCTCGGAAACTCGCTGTGGTGGATGGTTTTGAGCGCGGTTTCGTGCTATGGAACGGCCAGTCCACGCCGCGCCCGGTGGTGATGGTGTCGTGGCCGGAGATGGCCGGGAACGGCGCCGGCGACGAGAGAGGCGGGGGGGGTGGCTTCGGGCGCGCAACAGAGTGGGTGCTGCAGCGTGCTAGCGATCGAACGGAGCAGCTGGGCGTGGTCTATGCGACGCGGGGAAGCTAACGCGCACGAGCCCGAGACCATTTGGTCATCGGAGTGATGCCGGCGACGAGCTTTGCTGCGGCGAGCTCGGGCGAAAGGGGGGGCGGCGGCTACGGCTAGCTAGCGGCGACGAGAGAGAGCGGGGAGGAAGGAGAGGCTCACGGTGAGCCGTAGGGAAGTGGCAGAGGGCTCGGGGAGGCGTCGACGACGGCGAATCGAAGCGGCGAACTGCGTCGGCCGCAGGTTGAAGACGACGATGTGCAGCTCGATGCAGAGGCTCTCCGGCTCGAGTGACTCGTCGGGGAGGAAGAGGAGGTCGAGGCGGTCCTCGTGGACACGGCGGAGCGACGAGGCAGAGGCGTTGGCCGCGCGTGCTACGGCGGCACGGCCATGGCGGCGCTCGGGTGGAGGTGGGGAGAGGGAGTGAGCGAGGGGAGAGTGCGGGGTGGGCTAGGGTTTCGGTGGCCACAGGCCATATAGTAGGGGGGGAGCTGGGCCGGCCGGCTGGGTTGTGGCCCAGTTGGGCCGGGGGGATTTTTCCTTTTTTTTTTCTTTTTCTGTTTTCTTTTTCTTGTATCTTTTTTTTTTATTTATTCATACGTCTCTGTTTAGTAAATAGTTAGGCCTCAAAATGGTTTTTGTAAAACATAGCAATTGTTCCAATAATTACTAGGCATTACCTAACACTACCAAAAATTAGTTTGGAGTCAATAGGAGCTCCCAGAAACTTTACAATAATTAAAATGCATTAATCCTAGCTGTTTTGGTAATGTGTGAACCACCTAATTATTTTATTAATTGTCGGTTTCTATTTTAGAATAGTCTCTGGAATATTCGCTATTTATTGAACATTTTAGTTTTTATGTTGCACAACTTTTATATTTCACTTTCATTTAAATTTGAATTTGACTTAGGAGTTGAAATGCAATATGATGCTAATGATGATCATGCACTATTAAGCTTGCTGACATGTCATTATCAAAAGTGATTGCTGTTGCTAATGACAGGGGTTACTGTAGCTAATGACAGGGGGTGTTACAGGTCCAACCCACCAATTCGAGCGTGTGGGAGGGAATCCTGACTACGCATGAGCCCAAACTTTGCTTGAACGACATGTGACGGTGACCCTCCCTAACACGAACTAGGAGGAATCTATTCATGGCCAACACATACCCCTCGTTATCGGTCAAAGGGATGATATATATACACTCGGGGAGCCCACAAATATGTGTGTCGTCACAAAAAACCGCACAAGGGAGACGTGGTCGATCAGAATACCCCCTATACACTGCATGCGGCCCGAAAATATGTATGGGTGGTCTGTGATGTGTTCAAATCACCAATGCACAACTTCGATGGGGCACCAACTACATTACAAACCGAACACTGTACCCGACCCCAAGCCAGGTTCAATACGTACGATGTTTGTTCCCCAACTTCGAGGCGGGGGGGGGGGGGGTGTTGTCCAACACATGCGCTCAAACTTTATTTGGTCTAACATGGCACACATAGCAATAGGAAACCATCATGGTCAAACCCTTCTCGTATGTTGGGCTAAAGGGATAGATTGTGTCGGCCCCCCTCGTTATCTCTGTCAAGGATGATATATATATATATATATAGACCTCGGGGAGCCCACAGATATGTGCGGCGTCTATAAACCGCACAAGGGAAACGTGCTCGATCAGAACATCCCCTATACCCTGCATGCGGGCCGAAAAATTGTATGGGTCTGGTGTGTGATTTGTTCAAATCCCGAATGCACAAATTCGATGGGGAACCAACTACACTAGTAACATTACAAACTGAACATCGTACCCCCCCAGCCAGGTTAAAGTTGTACGATGTCGGTTCCGCAACTTCAAGGCGGGTGGGGGGAGGGCAGGGGCACTGGTACAGCGAGGTGCTATACAAACGGTTTTTAACCCCTTTCCGCGACGGTATTTTGAACCGTCGCCAAGTGAGTGTGTGCGATAGGGGAGTCCTTCCCACACGACCCGAAAACCGTCGGAGATAGGCCCTCCGGTCACACACGCTGGGCAAAATGAGCTCGTGTGCAACAGGCGAGCGATCAAATACGGTTATATGTATAGTTGTGCTAAAAAATATAATTATACAGGCTCAATTGTTTCCGGTCGTAAGTACGTCCCACACAGTCAGTTCCAGACAAACGTTTCCATTCGTATGTACATTTCACACAGTCAATCCAAGGAATACGTTTCTGTTCGTATGTACATCCCACACAGTCAATCCAAGAAGTACGTTTCCGTTCGTATGTACATCCCACACAGTAAATACAGGGAAAACATTTCCGTTCGTACGTACATCACACACAATTTTACCCATTAAATCGTTTGTGATAGCGTTGTCATTGCAGATGATATTAACAATTTTACCGTTTGCGTTATTGAATGCATCACACACGGTGCGTAGAAAAAACTATGTGGCATCGGATGTCCATCACACACACTTTTTATGTAGTAAACATTTGCGCATGGTGGCATAACGCAAACAGTTTTTAAGAGAAGGTCGTGTGCGATTGTTCATTGATCCAACACGTTTTATTACTAGAAGCTGTATGCGTTGTCTGAGGTCATCGCCCACGGTGTTTTCTCAATAACCGTTTGCAATATAAACCCGATTAGCAGGCTAATTAGCCTATTATTAATAATCCATTTATTAATCTAATTGACATTTCATATTAAACACACAATATATTACATTTTCGTATTAAGTAAGTAGGATTTCATAATTGAAATACATCAGAGTACAACATCATATAGCTTCAGCACTCAGCTACCCCATTACACAACTGCACCAGCATCAAGTTTCACATGCAACATCTAGAACCTTTCAAAATTAGCATCATAAATGGTACATAGACAGATGAATCTCATCTGGAAAACTGCTGAAGCGGAAAGTGAATATTGAGCTTTCATTGATGTTGAAGGTCTTTGCAACTTTAGGCCAGTGCCTGTGGATGATTGACCGTCCATCCTTCGTCGTCTTTAGGAAGACTTCAATATTGAACCGTGGGTGTTGTATGAATACCTTCCTCGCCTCCTGACCATATAGGTGATTTGAGAGGTAATCATCAGTGAACTGCTTTGGAAAGGCCTGAAAACAAGGATATGCAGAAATATCTTCTCTAGATTTGAAATGGCGCAAAGGAATTAAAAAGACAAGGTATAACAGTTAGTACCATCCTGTAGTGAACTGATGTCTTCTTCATTGTGCAGACAAAGATCTTGTTGTTTTTTGTCGCTAATTTCTTTATCCTAACAATCTTTCTGAGTTTCTTAACTTGACTGATATTCATGGACAACTCATTTCCCCATATGCAAAACGAGTCGAACAGTGGGTCAAAACCTCTGATAGCAGGACCTACATGTGCAAGACCAAATTGTTAAAAACCTAATATTTAAAAACAAGAAGTGGAGAGGTGTGTTATTAACTGTAACATGCCTAATATTTAAAAACAAGCAAACATAGTCATTCAAACTTGTATTGTGCAGGTCTAAGTACACTAGTTATTGGCCCTGTTTGGATCCATGAGTTAGAGTTAGTTTGAGCTAGTTTGGGCTCAAATAGCCCTAAAGTATCCAAACATGAGGGCTAATTTGAGCTAGTTGCGTCTAACCCAGCCAAAACAACTATCCCACCCAAGAGGTGCTAATTGGGGCTAGTTCTCCTAGTGCATTTATTGTCAATCTAACACTGGCTTCCAAACACCTCTTTGGCTATACTTAGTTTAGGGTTAGTCATTGTTGAGTATCATTGTTATTTAGGAAACATAGGATAGCGTAAGATTTATTCTACCTTGACTTTTACTCCAAGATGACCATGTACTCCTATATATATGCCCACGAGGCTCAAGCAATACAATCAACTATTCCACCAATCTCTCTCTCTCTCCCTTTTAACTATCATGAGCTAGAAACTAACTCTAACCTCTAGCTAAGTTAGAGTATCCAAACAGTGCCATTGTTAAATCAAATGGAAAGACGTGTTAAATACTCCCTATGGTCCTTTTTACTCTGCATATAAGAATTGTCTGAAGTCAAATTTCATAAAGTTTGACCTTATTTATATGAAAACATATCAACATCTACCATGCTAAAGTTATACAATATGAAAATTTAAGTCATGACACATCTACTGATATTGATTTCATATTGCAAATGTTGGTATTTTTTTCTACAAAGTTGGTCAAACTTTACTAGGATTGACTTTAGACAAATCTTATATGCGAACTAAAAAGATTTGGAGAGAGTACAACATGCTTAACAGCAACCAAATATAGTCATTCATAGAGCTATTGTCAAAATTGGTATTGATGAAATTGAGCTGCACCGTTCATACTAGCACATATAGAACATCACACTGTGAATAGTTGAAATAAACAAGGCATACCACGAACAACCATAGATGGCAATTGAAACTGGACATATGCTAACTACAAACACCGAACAACCAAAAACCATAGAAATAAATAAGGCGTATTGCAAACAACCAAATATAGCAATAATACTGAACAAATTCTCACTACAAAAGGGGTTCGAGAAAACAAATCATGGGTTTCCTCACTTGTCACAGATTAGCTCCTCCTCGTGGTCGCCGTCGATGAGGTCTGACTTGCCAGCTCAGGATCCCAAGCCAGCGTCGCAGAACGTGTCCTTCAGAAATGACAAAAGGGGATCCATGGCGATGAAGGATGGCAAATTGTTCATAACGAGCCGCAGGAGATCAGCAGCAGGGCCATCCATGAGATCGACGGCTATCGAACCCGAAGGGTTGGGGTTGGGCAACTTAACCTGTGACATAGCCCGCGTCAAGCCGTCGCTGTCGACGACCTCGATGCCATAGCCGGCGTCTGCGACATGCCAGAATACTCAAGCCCGCTGATTGAAAGGCTCCGTCCAGGTCTAGTCATCGTCATCAGCTTCCTCGGCGGCCACCTCACTGACGTCGGGCGAAGAGGCCGCGGTAAAGCTCTTTTGGGCCATTCGCTCCTCGAGCTCCCCGGGAAGCATAGCCGGGCTTAGGCTGCGACTCTCTGGAGTGGGGGTGGGTGTGGGGATGGGGATTTGTGGGAAAGGGGGGTGTCTCGCAGGCATCATCTAAGAAACTCAGGGCGGCCAGGGTATGTATATCCGTGGGTAAACTGCACGGGCAGACCGACAGAGGTTGACGATGGAGGCGGCGCGGCGGCGGCAACCTAGCTAGGTTTTGAGCGAGGGAGGGGTGGTGTGTATGTGTGTGAGCGGGGGATTTGGGGTGAGCGAAGGATTTGGGGTGTGTGTGTGGAGGGGGTCCAAGGTGGTGTTTGAGGAAATGTCGCGGTACTGAAAATTTTACTAGGCGGGAGTAAAATGGCGTGGCTACCGAAAATTTGGATCAATGGATTGAAGCAGAGCGGGGCGGGACTAACAAACATCACACACGGTTAAAACATAATAATCGTGTGCTATCAAACAGATAACCACTCCAGTCGAGCAGATATTTTTGAGATTGCGAGGGATGCAGGAGGGAGTAAAATGCCTGGGCTACTGAAAATTTGGATCTACTTATTGAAGCAGAGTGGGAGTAACAGACATCGCACACGGTCCACACATACTAAATGTGTGCTATCAAACAGAAAAACCATCTAGGCGGGTAGATATTTTCGAGATTGTGAGGGAGTAGATATTTTCGAGAGGGGGAGGGAAGCCTCGTGGAGCCCAATCTTCTGTGATCATGTGGGTGACATGGGCAGGGGCGCGGCACACGAGTGGTCTTAGGGAACCATGTCTATTTCATACCCGATCGCAGATGATTGATGCGTCCGACTCGTCTGCTATTTATAAATTTGGCGAAAAAATGCGGGAAAGGGTCAGAACACGAACACACTTGCATGTGGACCAAATATATGTATGAATAGGATGGTTTGCTGTTCAAATACCCAATGCACAACTTTGCTGTGGCACCTGTCACACCAAACACACGTTATTATTGCTAGCCCCCCCCCCCACACACACACACTTTGTGTTGGCGGGAGGAGAATCCTAGCTATGAACGCATGCCCCCAAATAGCTAGGTCTGACACCTCACCCTACCGTAACACAAAACCGAAAGGAGTACATCATGGTCACCACCCCCCCTTTGATTACGATCAAGTGTGGACCGTGTGCGGGCCCACAGATGTGTTGTTCTGGCGTTAGATGGGTGAGACCACATACGAACCACACCTGCAGGTGGCCCGATGTGTGTGTGTGTGTGAAACGATGTGGTGTGATATTTAAATAACCAAATCACAAATTTGATGTGGCACGTGTGCATCTCAAATTAACCGGACATCCCCGACCCCACGGAGGTTCATCTAGTGCGAAGTAGTACTGTGCCCCCCCCCCCCTCCCCCACACACTTTGAGTCAGTGGGAGGGGGCATCTCACCAAGGCATATTGTAACACTGACCAAGAAGAATCACCACCTTGGTCGTATAACCTCTCTTGTTGTTGGGTCAAAGTCATGCATGGACGTCCACACGCGGCCCCACAAATAGGCTAGCTTGTCGCCGATAACCACGCGAGGGAGTGTCTGAAGACAACCACTGCGTGCATGTGCCCGAACATATATGTATGAAGTGTCATGTGGTGTTTGAATATACCCAATGCACAACTTTGATGTGGCACCATGCTTTTGGAACCGGAAAGTCCCCACACGGAGCGAGGGTTCACGATGCGTATACTATATATATATATATATATATATATATAAGTATTCATGTGTATGCAAGCCCTCGCACTTAGGTCTCGAATCTCACCATGATCGACGTACGACTATATGGTAACGTGAACCAAGAGAAGAAGAATCCACCCTGGTAATCTTTCTCGCGTTGTTGGTCGAAGTGATGGACGTCCACGCGGGCCAACGAATATATAGGGCGTCGATGATAACCAAGCGAGGGAGAGTGTCCAAAGACAACCACTGCATGCATGTGCCCCAAACATATGTATGGACATGCATGATGCATGCATATATGTTTGAATACCAAAAGTAAAACATTTTGATGTGGCGCATGCATGTGTCGAAAAACACACAGTCCCCACACAGATCTGGTTCATGACGCGTCGCGTGCTGCCCCCCCACTTCGACCCGATGGGAGTGATTCGTGCGTACACATGCGCTCAATGTATAATATGTTATCTCTCACATCATGACATGCATGTACCGTACCGTATAAGACGAACCAAAATTTAATCCCCTCCTAATTATAAGTCAAATTAACCTCTATCGTTGTCGGTCAAAGTGATTGACCAAGCGGGTACACACAGATGGACGAAGCATCTTGCGGATACCCTCGTGAGTGGGTGCTAGAGGACAACTGCCATCGCTTGCTTGTGGGCCAAACACATGTATGGAGATGTGTGGTTGTGATGTTTGAATACCTAATATATATGCAAAACTTTGATGTGGCACCTGCCTCGGAACCTTTACGAGGCAGGTGCCACATCAAAGTTTTGCATATATATTAGGTATTCAGACATCACAACCACACATAATATATATATATATATATATATATATATATATATATATATATATATGCTGGGCCCCCTCCCCTCTTCGACGCGTAATATATACTCCTATGTACCGTAACACAACCCGAAAATTATCCTCCTTGTTCGTCAAATTACCTTTCTCGTTGTGTCATATAATAGATGGACGACGACCTCGCGGGCCCATGGAGGGAAGCGTCGCAGGCGAATGAGTGACAACCATCGTCTGCACGTGCCCCAATGTGTTGGTGATGTTTTTAATATCCAATATGCACAACTTCTTTGTGGCACCTGCCTCGGAAACCAAAAAGTCCCCACATGGAGCGAGATCGTTCATGACGTGTGTGTAGTTTGTGCTACCCCGGCCCCTCCTCCCCTCTTCGACGCGTACTATATACTCCTACCGCAACACAACCCAAAAAGAAACCTCCTTGTTGGGTCAAAGTGATGGAGGACAACCTCGCGGGCCCACGGATGGAAGCATCGCACGCGAGTGACTGTCCTATATCACGCATAGTATATGTTGCCCCCGGCCACCCTCTTCAACGTGTACTATATATATACTCCTACCGTACGTAACAAAAACCAAAAAATGACCATCCTTGTTGGTCAAATTAACCTCTCTCACCGCATGTCATAGTGCTAGACGGCGACCTCGCGGTCCCACAAAGAGTGTCACACGCGAGTGAGTGTCCTAGGACCACCGCGTGCATGTGGCCCAAAGAAGCATGTCAAACTTTTTCTGCAGCGAACATGCTACCAAAGGAGTTCAGTGTTAAAAATTGAAAAAAAAAATAGATAACATTTGTCCGTTTTTATACATTGATTGATTTCCTAGGGATTTAATGTGCAAAAATGAAATTTGATCTACATGAGACCTGTGATAGTGCACGAAAATGGATTGCAAAATCATATGTCTATGTGTCCCTGGGTGTATGTTTAGTTCCCATGCAAGAAATTTCTAACATCGAGAATCTTGATTTCAAAATCCAGTAAATCCAAAACTAAGTTGAAATTCATGAAACTTATCGTGGTGTCATATGTACACCAATAGACTGTGATATTATATTTTTTTTCAAATTTGAGACAAATTTTGATATAATCTTCTTACAGACAGAAAATTATCAATAATTAACAAACAATATCGCAAACAGACTCTTTATTCGAACCGTGTGCATTAGACCAACAATGTACGTGTCGTGCTTTGGTTAAGCAATAAAGCGGCATAATTAATCATCAAAAAGGAAAAATCAATATAATACGTGCCGTCACGCGTCCCCTGTGCCGTACGAGCATGAGTGAGTGGCAACGTCGAGGCTGGTGAAGCACCCGCGCAACGCATGAAGCTGGGCGCAGAGGTTGCTGTCGCCGCCGACGAGGTCTCGCGCGGGCAGCAGCGCGACCTTGACTTCGTCGCCGTCGTCGTGCCTCCCCAGCTAGAGCCGGAGGTCCACAGCTACTCAGGCGACGACTCTGACTCCGACGGAAAACCGGTTAGTCCCCGCTGATGTCGCTTGAACTACGTTGGTATTTCCCCAAAGAGGAAGGGATGATGCAGCACAGTTACAGTAGGTATTTCCCTCAGTTATGAAACCAAAGTATCAATCCAGTAGGAGAACCAAGCAACACTATGTAAACGGTACCTGCACACAAATTACAAATACTTGCAACCCGACGATTAGGAGGGGTTGTCAATCCCTCTATGGGTAACACTGCCAGAAATTGTCAAGTTGACGGGATAAAAATTATATAGATTGGATAAATAGATCTCGATAAAACGCGAAATAAAATAAATAGCAAAAAACTGCAGCAAGGTATTTTTGGGTTTTTGGTATAATAGATCTGAAAATAAAAGCGAATAAAAATAGATCTCAAAGCAAATATAATAAAGAATAGACCCGGGGGCCGTAGATTTCACTAGTGGCTTCTCCCAAGAAAATAGCATACGGAGGGTAAATAAATTACTGTTGGGCAATTAATAGAACATCAAATAATTATGACAATATCCAGGCAATGATCATTATATAGGCATCACGTCCAAGATTAGTAGACCGACTCCTTCCTGCATCTACTACTATTACTCCACACATCGACTGCTATCCAGCATGCATCTAGTGTATTAAGTTCATGGAAAAAATGGAGAAATGGAATAAGAACGATGACATGATGTAGACGAGATCTATTCATGTAGGAATAGCCCCCATCTTGTTATCCTTAATAGCAACGATACATGTGTGTCTTGCTGCCACTTCTGTCACTGGGAAAGAACGCCGCACGATCAAACCCATCACAAAACACCTCTTCCCATGGCAAGAAAAATTGATCTAGTTGGCCTAACTAAACCAAAGATTCAAAGAAGAAATACGAGGCTATAAATAATCATGCATAAAAGAGATCAAAGAAGTCAAATAACTTTCATGGATATAGATCTCATCATAAACTCAAAGTTCATTGGATTTCAACAAACACACCGCAAAAAGAGTTACATAAAATAGATCTCCAAGAGACCATTGTATTCAGAATCAAAAAGAGAAAAGAAGCCATCTAGCTACTGCCTACGGACCCATAGGTCTACAATCACTCGTAGAAAACAGGGCTTTGGTCCAGGCCAGATAAGGGCACTAATCCCGGTTCTATTACGAACTGGGACCAATGGTGTAGGGTAACGCAGCAGAAAACAAAAATTTCCCGACCTACGCACCAGCCCAGGACCACTATGGAGACTGCATACAAGGTTTGATCATTTTCGTTACCGACTCGTAGCGCAGCGGAAGTAGAGTCGATGACGATCGTCGGTGCAGATCCCCGCAGCTAGGATTTTACAACCTCCCAACCACGAGGATGTACTCCCTCATCTGCCCCTCGGACAGCCCTTCGGGAGGCGGTCGGACAGTCCCTCGGACAGTGTCACGGACAGCCCTTCGGGAGGACCCTCGAAACTCGGACGGTAACTCGGACAGCCCTTCGAGAGGATACTCGAACAACCCCTCGGGCAAAAAGGACGAAACTACGACCTATCTACGGGGTTGCACACATATGGTGTGATCTATCCGGCAGGGCTTCGCCATCTAGAAATAGTTCCCACTGGAACCCAGACAGCCTTTCGGCACTACGAAACTATTTCGTGGGAGGGAGAGAAGAAAGGCAGATCATGCATGCCATGTGTGAGAGAGTTGGAGTGGAGTTGGAGAGCACCTCTCCTCCTCCTTATATAGTGGTGGAAGGGGTGAGGGGGGCTGAAATTCAGCCCACAAAACATGCACCCACCAAACAAGGAAAACATGTTCCCACCAAACATGGAGAAAACATGTTCCCTTGTCCATGGTGTTCCCCCATGGGGCCCCACCTTCCTCCCAACACTTTCCACCATTTGTGGGGGCTGCCCCCCACCATGGGGGGCCCCCCAAACATCTTTGTCTAGCCACAAGGGGCTGCCCCCTCAAGGGGGGCGCCCCCAAAACTGCCCAAAACAGCCCCCACGATCCGTGGGATCTTGTCCCCTCACGCTGGGACAAGATCTTTTCCGCGACTATTACTTCTGAAAAATTCCAGAAGGTTCCATAACATTTCTGGCACCCTCTAAAATTATCTAGACGTGCTCCAGAACATTTCCGGTATGGTGGTTTAATTTAAAACCATCTTCGTTTACCCTGTAAACATTTCCGGCAACTCCGAAACATTTTTTTCGGTTTTTTGTCAGGCAAAATTCCAGAAATTGCCAGACCAATCTGGCAACCTCCAAAACGTTCCCGGTGCTTGCCCAAACCTTTTTGGATCAATGGTTTTATCCGAAACAATTTTCGGTTTTACCGAAACTTTTTCGGTGTTCTCTCCGGAACTTTTCCGTTGTCTCTGAAACTTTTCTAGTGACTTTCTCTCGGACTCCTAGTCTATTATTCAGCAGATAGATGACCCTTAAGCGTGTGACTCTATAGGTTCGGTGAAGTATAGACATGACCGGAACACTTTCCGATCATTGATCAGCATCGGAGCCGTGGACACCTATATTGACCCCTATACCCAGACGAATGAATATTCGAGTGAACCTCCAGTTGCCGTGTGCTGTTCCTGTTGCTTCGCGATATGTTACAAATACCCGAGGTGAGACATGTTGGCATTCCCGTGGATCAACAACTTGTCCACTATGCTAGTTACCTAGTTACCGGTATTGTTCTCTTTTCTCGTTACCGTGTTCCGGCATCCCTGTGATCAAATCACATTGTGTCTGGCCAGACGATGATGGATACCATAACACCAAGAGGGCCCAGAGATATCTCTCCATCACCGGGGGAGCAAATCCCAATCTTGAGCTATCAAGTTACTTGACACACTTTCCCATGAACCCGTAAGCCGCCGTAATAGCCACCCATTTACGGATGACGTTTAACAAACCGCAAAGTTCATGAAGCAAGCATGAAGAAACTCGATACTCTCATGGTCTAAGGAATCATGCAAACGTTAACCATCTTTGTGTTATTAACCATTAACTTGTGACGAATGTATCTCATAGCATAACATCAATCGGGTCGATTCAACACAAGTGTTCTCCTAACATTGTGCCCTCAAAAGTTGCTGGCATAGACATGCCCATGATCAGGAAAATAGAACCATCATGCAACACTTGAGCTAGTCTTAGAGGCCAGACTAGGAATACATTTTACCGTTTATTATTCCACACGTGCATATGAGTCTTCCTCCAAGCCTCATTTTATTTGTAGACTCGAGAACCATAGTAGTTATAGCATGGAACATAAACCTAATTATGAACAGGGAGATATATAATAGTATTTATTATTGCCTCTAGGGCATATCTCCTACAGACTCCCACTTGCACTACACCTATGGCACATTGTTGTAAAATATGCTTCGCATGTGGTATAGCCTGATGTCCAACGGATCTGACGACTTCAGCTCCGTGTGTATCTTTGCATATCCTCGCGTTTTCACGCTTTCACAAAATTCATATTTTGTGTGGACTTGGCTTTGTATGTATGTGAATCACAGGTCGAACCTGGATTCCTCAGACTGAGTTTATGGAGCAACTACCTGCAGTAGTGTCCCATTAACAAAAGCCATCTTGGAACCATACTAAGTTCATGAATGAACTATATGATTCAACATCTTCTTTGCCGTTTTTAAAAGCGGCAACATACTTCGCCCCTGTTATAGAATTCGCCACAGTAACTTGTTTGGAACAATTTCCAACTACTGTGCCACCATATTGTGTATTACACAAAAAAACCCTTAACTTAAATCGAAAATCGCATGGAGCATTGATGAAGACTGTATCGATGTAACCTTTTACAACGAACTCTTCATGATCTCCACTTGCGAGAAAACATGTCATCAGTGCTACTTTAGTACTCAATAACCATTTTTCACTGTTGTCCCATGATCAGTACTTTTGATCACTTTGGTATCTATACTCGCAACAACTTTGGAGTATTGGACATATCTGGTTGGTTTTACATACCATGGAATACATGATTAATCCAAACACAAGAGTGTGTGGAATCTCCCTCATGTATTTTGCTCATCAGTGTTTTTGGGACACCGAGTCTTGCAAAAACTCTTTCCATGTGACTTCGGCAAGAATCATTCCTTGACGTTTTTAATGCTAAAAGGTTTTAGCATTTTGTCAATATGTATGTTTGCTCAGCCCCATCAGGTAAATCTATCTCCATAGATCATCATGCCTAATATCAAGGCTATTTAGCCCAAGCACTTCATCGAAAAAACTATTTTCAAATGAAGTCCTAATTCGTGTCAAGAAATTTATTTCCAATTTAACAATGTGTCAAGCACACAAGGTTTTTAGAAATATTATTATGCTCCCACTTACTTTCTTGAATCACAAGCATCTTCGTTACCCATTGATGATGTCAAACCCCTTTGACCTTTCATCAACACATGAAGATTCCAGCTCCATTTTGCTCTCTTCTGTCCATCGCTGGAACTCTGAAGTTTGCACACTCACTAGCATCCTCTGGAATGACAAAATACCTTGGACTTTAACACATGCAAGTCCTTGGTTTCATTTCCATCAGATGGAAATCCTTTCGTCATCCATGTTTCATATCTCATGATTTGAAATATGTATTAATTGCTAGTTCAACCCGAACCGACTTTAAGCATCGCTACGGTGAAACATCCTCATCGTTGTCAACTCCTTGAACTTGTTATTTCAACAAGTCGAGCTTTATGGATAAAACATTTTTATCCGTATTAGGTTTTAGTCCCATAAATATTCGTCAGACTCTAAGTCTTCCGAAAGGTGTATCAAGGTTTTAATCTTGAATCACTTATATGGAAACTATCTCGAATTGTATTGGCATTTAGCCAATTCCGGAGTCAGTGCCCATCAACGCTTCCTTGTGTATCGTAGGTATACTGTTGTCCAACAACAATATCTTGTCTGTGCACCTGAGAGGTTTGCACGAGCCTTGGCTACGTGGTTCAGCTGCAAGTTCGACTGAAGTCCATACATTTTATTGTAGAGACTTCCGTATCAGTCGCAGTAGGAAACTCTGGAATTACTTCCAAGGTCTCTTTCCTTTGATCTGATGACGAAGATACTGTTTATCTCGTCGAGTTGCACTATTCTCCCACTCACCTTTTTGAAAGAACCATTTTCTTCAAAAAGCATACCGTCCTTTGTGGCAAACCTATTTGCCTCGATATAGTGAGGGAGGAATACCCAACATTTTGGGATAACCTACAAAGTAGCACTTGTCTGATTTGCAATAGGTCTGTAACCTTTTACACAAGCCCCATATTCCGAATGTTTAAGAAAAGATATAACATGGTTGGGTGTACCATACCATGGCGTTATTTCAACAGACCCGATGGAGCTCTTTTCAGTGTAAAAGCCGCAGTCTCTAAAGCATCACATTAAAAGGGATAATGGCATATTTATTTATGTCACCTTTGATCTTACCATGTCATAAATGGTTCGATTACATCTTCACGTACTTTCCACTTGCACTGGTGTTCCGGGAGGTGCATGTTATGAAACCCCTTTCACAACTCATCAGACATTCGCTAAACTTGTAACTCAAATTTTCCTTTCTGCAATCAAATTGTAGAAACATAATTTTCTTGTTACAATAACTTCTACTTCATTTTTGAAAACCTTATGAATGATTTCAAAAGATCCAGACTTACGTCTCATCAAGTAAATATCCATATATCTACTTGAGTCATTTTTTGAAGGTAGACAAATCCACTGTTTGCAACAACATTTATCGGACAACATACATCAAAATGTATGATCACCAATAAGTTCTTTGCTCGTTCCTTATGGCCTGTGAATGGTATTTCAGTCACTTCACTTTTCGGAGGAAAGTTGCAAGTGTCAGATGATTCAAAATCAAACGACTTTAAAATCCATCATAATGGAATTTATGCATGCGGGTTTCTCCAATGTGACCAAATGCAGTGCCACACTTGTGTGGTATTCTCTTAGTCTTACGACATTTAGCGTCAGTGTTATGGATGTATCATATTACTATCAATATTCATAACATACATCCCATCTTGGATGGAAGTATGGCCCTTCATGTTATTCATAATACTGAACAACAATTGTTGTTTTTATGAACAAGTCTTTTGCAACAAACATTGTGCAATGGGCTAGAGTGTATGAAACTCTAAAATGAATTATGAAAGTAAACATAGAGGTAATATATTATTATCAACATTCATAACATACATCTCATTCATAATGAAAGTATGGCCCTTATGTTATTCATAACACAGAACATCAAAAGTTCTCTTATGAACAACCTTCTTGCAAGATACCTTATGCAAAGGGCTAGAGTGTGAAACTCTCAAATGAATTATGAAAGTAAATACATAGGGAATACACCGATGGAAGGTATAGTAACATTTACTATGTTCCCTACGTGTATCTCAACCTTATTCCTGGCTAGTCTTTCAGGCCGTAGTAGTTCTTACATCGAGTTGCAACAGAATGCAATCGAGGGGGTATCTTTGTGATTAACTCACAATACACAAGAATTAGTGATTAACATGTTTCACCATAATTCCCAAGAACTATATCTTTGACCAGCCTTCTATACATCAAAAACTTGTATGACATTCATACATGAGCTAGATATTCCAGTCTTCTATCTTATTGCCTTTATACTTCTAACAGTTTAACTTTTAGTATTTCTCCTACTCTCAGAAGAAGCACCCAACTTAAGAGTGGCGTTGGCCCCGGACTTCCTAGGCGTGAAAGTTTCACTAACACCCTTCGGACACTTCCTTTCTCTTTAAATTGTTGTTTTATTCACCTTTCATCATATGACAGGCGTTCTTCTGGATCCCTTTCTTATCAGTCTAATGCATAGTAAACACCTTTACTAATAGTTTGCAAACAAACATTGCTTTGTTTGTATCTGAAAAGGATTTTTAGATTCCATGAATATCACATAACTATCCCAAAACTTTCAAAGTTTGGGTCTCATGGAAGCAAACATATTGCACTTTGACTGAAACGGAATTATAGCTTTTGGATCGAAGGACGAGAGTCTCATCATCCATAGCATTGTGGGAGAATACCAAAAGCATGCGATAGGACAAAGTCCTTCTCGGCACTCTTGAGGACAATCCTCACATTACGTTACCAACCATAAAGTTTTAACCAAATATTTAACAGCTATAAAATTTTAATAGGGATGGTGGAAACGCGAGCCATTATTCTACAACTATTATGCAAACCACACTTAGACAGTGTTCAAAATTAATTGCAATGAGATTTTAAACAAGTTAATTCTGCAGTGCGCTCCCACTCAAATCAATATCTCTCATAATTGATTGTGAGTATTCAAGACACAAATTTCAATTCAACGCCATTGATGGTGAGCATCACTGATGACGAGAACTTCAATCGTTAGGCAAACTTGCCGATCACATCTCTATGTGACTCTTGTTCATCTTTCGATGCGTGTGTTCCGTGCTCATGACTTTCATGCCTGAACGTCAAGACAACCAAGTGATCTCGCTGCGAGGTCTCAACTCACCCGCCTCACACATCCCTAATCGTTCGTACCCATGTCAGCATGGCGCACCCCAAAAAGTTAGGTGCCATGACGGTGCTACACTTAGGAGAACACTAACTACTTGCTATTTTTGTGAGAGATCACCCTAATAAAAGTGACTACCGCGCAATCAAGAAGGGTGCAACATAAGGGATAAACATCTCAGGCAATTCATAATAGCATGATATGGTATAGCCCTTCTTGACGGAGAAGTCTTGTATTTCTTCATCTTCGGCATTCGCGTCGGTGTTCACCTTCGCGAAGATTGCCACCACCTTGTTGATGCACCAGATAATATTGCTATCTCTATAGCTAATAAAATAAGTGCATTACATAAGGTTGACACGCAGGTCATTAAAGTGCAATCACACGGCTCCAGCCATCATTCCGAATCATGACACGCAGGTCATGTTAATTAATTTACATTATATAGTCATCTCATACATAATCAAATTATTATGAGCACTGCTATACCACATCACATGCACATGCAAACCCTCCTGCGAAACCAAGTTAGACGCCTCTAATCAGTTCAGCAAAAACTTGTTTTATGTGGCTTCTAAGGTTTCGAAACAAACCGAAGCTACCAACGTCCATCATCAAGTATGATAATTCAAGTCGCTAGATTAACTTTCCAGGGTGTATGAAAACCGAGATAATAAAATCTCGAGCCCCATACTAAACTTCGTCATACGCATGACCCCCGTGCAGATCATATCTGCATTGCCCTTTCGTCTGCGAAATTTCATCTTTCTTTTTTACTACGGCGGAATTCAATGAACTGTTAGCACTTCGTTGATCAATCAGGATCACGGATTGCCAGAACATTGAAACTCCACCATGCTGTTATCAAGATCAGAAATATGCAAATTCCAGGGAAGCAAAAAGAACCTCGGGTAAAAGATTTCATCTTCTACCCGCACAAATAATTTTCAGTAATAGAACTCATCTACTACCTAATTATATTGTGCAACACCCATACATCTCCATGTATTCTAGATCGCAACCTGCATCTACGCATAGCACGGCTCATGATGCCACTGTAGGGTAACGCAGCAGAAAACAAAAATTTCCCGACCTACGCACCAGCCCAGGACCACTATGGAGACTGCATACAAGGTTTGATCATTTTCGTTACCGACTCGTAGCGCAGCGGAAGTAGGGTCGATGACGATCCTCGGTGCAGATCCCCGCAGCTAGGATTTTACAACCTCCAAACCGCGAGGATGTACTCCCTCATCTGCCCCTTGGACAGCCCTCCGGGAGGCGGTCGGACAGTGTCATGGACAGCCCTTCGGGAGGACCCTCGAAACTCAGACGGTTACTCGGACAACCCTTCGGGAGGACACTCGAACAACCCCTCGGGCAAAAAGGACAAAACTATGACCTCTCTACGGGGTTGCACACATACGGTGTCATCTATCCGGCAGGGCTTCACCGTCCAGAACTAGTTCCCACCGGAACCCAGACAACCTTTCGGCACTACGAAACTATTTCGTGGGAGGGAGAGAAGAAAGGCAGATGATGCATGCCATGTGTGAGAGAGTTGGAGTGGAGTTGGAGAGCACCTCACCTCCTCCTTATACAGTGGTGGAAGGGGTGAGGGGGGCTGAAATTCAGCCCACAAAACATGCACCCACCAAACAAGGAAAACATGTTCCGACCAAACATGGAGAAAACATGTTCCCTTGTCCATGGTGTTCCCCCATGGGGCCCCACCTTCCTCCCAACACTTTCAACCATTTGTGGGGGCTGGCCCCCGCCTTGGGGGGCCCCCCAAACATATTTGTCCAGCCACAAGGGGCTGCCCCCTCAAGGGGGGGCGCCCCCAAAACAGCCCCCACGATCCGTGGGATCTTGTCCCCTCATGCTGGGACAAGATGTTTTCCGCGACTATTACTTCTGAAAAATTCCAGAGGGTCCCAGAACATTTCCGGCACACTCTAAAATTATCTGGACATGCTCCAGAACATTTCCAGTATGGTGGTTTAATTTAAAACCATCTTCGTTTACCCTGTAAACAATTCCGGCAGCTCCGAAACATTTTTTTCGGTTTTTTCTCCGGAAAAATTCCAGAAATTGCCAGACCAATCTGGCAACCTCTAAAATGTTCCCGGTGCTTGCCGAAACCTTTTTGGATCAATGGTTTTACCCGAAACAACTTTTCGGTTTAACCGAAACTTTTTCGGTGTTCTCTCCGGAACTTTTTCGTTGTCTTTGAAACTTTTCCAGTGACTTTCTCTCGGACTCCTAGTCTAGTATTCAGCAGATAGTTGACCCTTAAGCGTGTGACCCTATAGGTTCGGTGAAGTATAGACATGACCGGAACACTTTCCGATCAATGATCAGCATCGGACCCGTGGACACCCATATTGACCCCTATACCCACACGAATGAATATTCGAGTGAACCTCCAGTTGCCGTGTGCTATTCCTGTTCCTTCGCGATATGTTACAAATAACCTAGGTGAGACATGTTGGCATTCCCGTGGATCAACAACTTGTCCACTATGCTAGTTACCTCTTTACTGGTATTGTTCTCTTTTCTCGTTACCGTGTTCCGGCATCCCTGTGATCAAATCACATTGTGTCTTGCCAGACAATGATGGATACCGTAACACCGAGATGGCCCAGAGATATCTCTCCATCGCCGGAGGAGCAAATCCCAATCTTGAGCTATCAAGTTACTTGACACACTATCCCATGAACCCGTAAGCCGCCGTAATAGCCACCCATTTACGGATGATGTTTAGCAAGCATGAAGAAACTCGATACTCTCATGTTCTAAGGAATCATGCAAGCATTAACCATCTCTGTGTTATTAACCATTAACTTGTGACGAATGTATCTCATAGCATAACATCAATCGGGTCGATTCAACACAAGCGTTCTCCTAACATTGTGCCCTCAAAAGTTGCTGGCATAGACATGCCCATGATCAGGAAAACAGAACCATCATGCAACACTTGAGCTAGTCTTAGAGGCCAGACTAGGAATACATTTTACCGTTTATTATTCCACACGTGCATGTGAGTATTCCTCCAAGCCTCATTTTATTTGTAGACTCGAGAACCATAGCAGTTATAGCATGGACCATAAACCTGATTATGAACAGGGAGATATATAATAGTATTTATTATTGCCTCTAGGCCATATCTCCTACAAATGGGTGCATCAGTCCCGGTTCATGTGGCCAGGGCACCGGCCGGGCCGCGGGGGCCATAGGTCCGGGTTCGTCTGACCCCTTGTTGGGAATCGTTGCATGGAAAACAAAAAAAAATTCTACGCACACGCAATGATCTATCCATGCAGATGCATAGCAACGAGGGGGAGAGTGTGTCTACGTACCCTCGTAGACCGTAAGCGGAAGCGTTTAACAATGCAGTTGATGTAGTCAAACTTCTTCGCGCTCCAACCGATCAAGTACCAAATGTACGGCACCTCCGCGTTTTGCACACGTTCAGCTCGGTGACGTCCCTTGCCTTCTTGATCCAGCAAGATGTCGAGGTAGTAGATGAGTGTCGTCAGCACGACGGTGTGGTGACGGTGATGGTGAAGTGATCTCCGCAGGGCTTCGCCTAAGCACTACGAAAATATGACTGGGGGTGTCCACGGTGGAGGGGGCCGCCGCACACGGCTAAACAATTGTCTGGGGTGTGCTAGGGCGCCACCCCCCCACATATATATAGGTGGGAGGGAGAGGGGAGACTGCCAGGAGGCACCCCAAGTAGGCCGAATCCTACTTGGGGTTTTCCCCTTGGCCGCGCCCCCCCTTGCCATATTTACAGGAGGGGGAAGGAAAGAGGAGGGGGAGAGAAGGATGGGGGAGGCCGAATCCCCCCCTTTCCTTTCCCTTCCCCTCTTTCCTTCTCCTCCTGGTTCATCCCATATGGGGGGCGCACCAGCCCCTTGTGGCTGGTGTGTTTCCCCTCTTGGCCCATAAGGCCAATATCTTTTGCCGGGGGTGCCCGGAACCCCTTCCGGTGACCCGATAAGTACCCGGTACCCCCCCGAAACACTTCCGGTGTCTGAATACCATCATCCTATATATCAATCTTTACCTCTCGACCATTTCGAGACTCCTCGTCATGTCCGTGAACTCATCCGGGACTCCGAACTACATTCGGTCACCAAATCACATAACTCATATAATACTATATCGTCAACAAACGTTAATCGTGCGGACCCTACGGGTTCGAGAACTATGTAGACATGACCGAGACACCTCTCCGGTCAATAACCAATAGCGGAACCTGGATGCTCATATTGGATCCTACATATTCTACGAAGATCTTTATCGGTCGAACCGTTATGACAACATACATAATTCCCTTTGTCCATCGATATGTTACTTGCCCGAGATTTGATCATCGGTATCTTCATACCTAGTTCAATCTCGTTACCGGCAAGTCTATTTACTCGTTCTGTAATACATCACCTCGTGAACATCTCATTAGTCGTTTGCTTGCAAGCTTATGATGTGTATTACCGAGAGGGCCTAGAGATACCTCTCCGATACTCGGAGTGACAAATCCTAATCTCGAGCTATGCCAACTCAACAAACACCTTCGAAGATACCTGTATAACATCTTAATAATCACCCAGTTACGTTGTGATGTTTGATAGCACACAAGGCATTCCTCCAATATCCGGGAGTTGCATAATCTCATAGTCAAAGTAATATGTATTTGATAGGAAGAAAGCAATAGCAATAAAACTGAACGATCATTATGCTAAGCTAACGGATGGGTCTTGTCCATCACATCATTCTCCTAATGATGTGATCCCAGTATCAAATGACAACTCATGTCCATGGTGAGGAAACCTTAACCATCTTTGATCAATGAGCTAGTCAAGTACAGGCTCACTAGGGACATGGTGTTCGTTTATGTATTCACACATGTATTTAGGTTTCCGATCAATACAATTCTAGCATGAGTAATAAACCTTTATCATGAATAAGGAAATATAAAATAACAACTTTATTATTACCTCTAGAGCATATTTCCTTCAGTCTCCCACTTGCACTAGAGACAATAATCTAGTTCATATCGCCATGTGATTTAACACCAATAGTTCAGATCGTCATGTGATTAACAACCATAGTTCACATCGCCATGTGACCAACACCCAAAGGGTTTACTAGAGTAAATAATCTGATTCACATCGCAATGTGATTAACATCCCAAGAGTAATAAGGTGTGATCATGTTTTGCTTGTGAAAGAAGTTTAGTCAACGGGTCTGTCACATTCAGATCCGTATGTATATATGCAAATTTCTATGTCTACAATGCTCTGCATGGTTCTACTCTAGCTAATTGCTCCCACTATCAATATGTATCCAGATTGAGACTCTGAGTCATCAGAATTGGTGTCAAAGCTTGCATCGGCATAACCCTTTACGACGAACTCTTTATCACCTCCATAACTGAGAAATATTTCCTTAGTCCTCTTAGGTAACTAAGGATAATTTTGACCGCTGTTCAGTGATCTACTCTTGGATCACTATTGTACCCCCTTGCCAAACTCATGGCAAGGTACACAATAGGTCTGGTACACAGCATGGCATATTTTATAGAACCTATGGCTGAGGCATAGGGAATGACTTTCATTCTCTCTCTATCTTCTGCCGTGGTCGGGTTTTGAGTCTTACTCAACTTCATACCTTGCAACACAGGCAAGAACCTTTTCTTTGACTGATCCATTTTGAACTTCTTCAAAATCTTGTCAAGGTATGTGCTTTGTGAAAGTCCTATTAAGCGTCTCGATCTATCCCTATAGATCTTGATGCCCAATATATAAGTAGCTTCACCGAGGTCTTTCATTGAAAAATTCTTATTCAAGTATCCTTTTATGCTATCCAGAAATTCTATATCATTTCCAATCAACAATATTTCATCCACATATAATATCAGAAATGCTACAGAGCTCCCACTCACTTTCTTGTAAATACAGGCTTCACCGTAAGTCTGTATAAAACCATATGCTTTGATCACCTCATCAAAGTGTATATTCCAACTCTGAAATGCTTGCACCAGTGCATAGATGGATCACTGGAGCTTGCATACTTTGTTTAGCACCTTTAGGATCGTCGTAGCCAATGATGTGGTGCAGATTTTCTATGTGAAGGACATGTCTACCAAACCGAGAAAAAGAAAAGATAAGGAAGTGAATACATCATACGATGAGCCAAACCGCCACATAGTTCTTTCAGTGAAAAGATACATCGTGGGAGTGGAGGGTAAGACAGACATGTCTAAAGATTATGAAAAGTTTCATGAAATTCCTCCCTTCAAAGTGAAGGCTGACCCAAGCACCTTGTTAAACGATGAAGATTATCCATGGTTACGGCGCAATAAGCAAGGGACACACACGAAGAAAAAGTGAAGAATTTCACTCCACAACTGTTCTGATGATGTCTTTTATCTAGAATATCACTGCAGTTACATGTCAAGAAATGAAATGCCTTTTGTAATAGATGAGTTTTCATCCGAAACCCTGATACTTTGAAAGAGATTGTCTAGTTTGTACACGAAGTGCATCCAGTTTTTGCCGTAACCCTCTCAACTTTTTAGCACATGCTATGTGGGTGAAATGATGATACCATGCCAACTTTCAACCTTTTCAGAGTTCATTGTACTGCTTTTCAATTTCAGGGTCATTTAGGTAAAAAAATCAGTAAATGGATGAAAAATAGCAAATGAAGTCAGAAAGGGTTGAAAATTGATGATGTGGCTTTGAATGGTGCATGTTGAACGCACAAAAAGTCTAGAGTTGAAATAAGTTAAAAAAATGAAATGCCTTTGTAACAGATGAGTTTTCGTTCAAAACCCTGATACTTCGAAAGAGATTGTCCATTTTGTGCACAAAGTGCATCCAGTTTTTGCCATAACCCTCTCAACTTTTTAGCACATGCTATGTGGGTGAAATGATGATACCATGCCAACTTTCAACCTTTTTAGAGTTCATTTGTACTGCTTTTCAATTGCAGGGTCATTTAGCTCAAAGAATGAACTAATAACAAAAAGAATGAATTAAAAAGCTTTTATAAAACTCTAATAGCAAAAAGAATGAACTAACAAGAATCAATTAATATATATTCTTCAATAGCGAAAGGAATGAACTAAAAGAATCAAAATAATCTTAACTAAAATATCAAAGTATTTATTTGTTAAAAAGAGACTAAAAAGATAACTAAAACATAACTAAAAAAGATCAACTAAAAAGAATCAACTAAAACATTAAATAAAAATAATGAACTAAAAAAATCAATTGAAAAGAATATTCTTCAATAGCAAAAAGAATCAACTAAAAAGAATCAAAATAATATTAACTAAAATTATCAAAGTATTTATTTGTTAAAAAGAATGAACTAAAGTATTAACTAAAAAGAATGAACTAAAAAGAATCAACTAAAACATTAACTAAAAAGACATTAACTAAAAAGAATGAACTAAAAAGAATTTTCAAAAAAAAATACCGCCTACTAGGGCACCACGGCCTGCATACGACTAGAAACCCATCTGTACATGGGCTAGGATGCAGGCCCGAGGGCCCAACAGGCCCAACAGTTCATTGACAAAGTTTAGGCATGTACTGCCTGCAATAGAGAGGAGTTCGATAGCACTGTCAAAGCGGAGCTTATAAACCAGTGCACACGCCTCTCAACTAGCGAGGTAGGACTAAACATGTGGCTGCGGCAGCACCAGCCCTTTGGTCCCAGTTGGTGGCACCAACCACCAACCGGGATGAAAGGCCCCCTTTCGTCCCAGTTCGTGTCACCAACCGGGACCTAAGGGTCTCTACGTCCCACCCTTTGGGCTGATGAAATTGACCTTTGGTCCCGGTTGGTGGCACCAACCCGGACAAAAGACCCCCTTTCGTCCCGGTTGGTGCCACCAACCAGGACCAGTGATTTGTCTATATAAGCAGCACTTAGCAGTTTCTCGAAAGCTCAGTTCTTCTTCTCCCCAACGCCCCCAGGCTTCTCCTCGTCATCGTCGCTCCTGTCGCCATCCAGCCCTGCCCCGACGCCGCCGAACCCTGCCCCGACGCCGCTGCTCCCTGCCCCGACACGCCACCCCCAGTGAGTTCGCCCCCCTTCCCCTGCGCTGCCGCCGCCGCCCCTGCCCTGCGATACCGCCGGTCCTGCCCCTGCCCTTGCATTTTTTTAACAAAGTTCATATATGTTCATATGTCCATATGTATGGATGGATGGATGGATTGATGTATATGTTCATATGTTTGTAACAAAGTTAGAATTTTTAACGTTCATAGAATTTTTTTTGTATGTTCATATGTATGGATGGGTGGATGGATTGATGTAACATAGTGTTTTTTATGTTCATATGTTTCTAACAAAGTTAGATTTTTTTTATGTTCATAGATTTGTTTTTCTTAAAATTATTTGTATGTTCATATGTTCATAAGTATGGATGGCGATCATCTAACAAAGTAGAAAATTAAACGTAACTCCGATGAAAATAATTTATATATGAAAATTGACAACCATGAGAGAGGAGAAGTAGCTAGCATAGCGAACCTGGAACCGTCCCCCGCCTGTTCATCTGTCCGAAAATGCAGACTTCGGGAAAAAATTCCCGGATGTTATCCCCCTTCACCTATATCGTGTAGTACCGCGTTAGAACACCCCTAAATCTCTCGGGAATTCAACATATCCCCGATAGCTCAGACATGAGGGGGAGGAGTCCTCGATGATCGTCTGAAACTGACTGTCATAAGCAGCTAGCATAGCAAACCTGGAACCGTCCCCCTCCGGTTCATCTGTCCGAAAATGCAGACTTCGGGAAAACATTCCCGGATGTTATCCCCCTTCACCTATATCGTGTAGTGCCGCGTTAGAACACCCCTGACTCTCTCAGGAATTCAACATATCCCCGATAACTCAGACATGAGGGGGGAGGAGTCCACGACGATCGTCTGAAACTGACTGTTATAAAACTTGTGAACTTTGCATGATGTTTGCCACTAATCCATTTCTCATATGCATATGATTCCTTGTTGTGATTAGGACTATGTTTTCCACTAATCCATCTCTCATGGTTGTATATTGCCATGTTGTAATATTTGCAGAAACTATGGACAGAGACTTGGAAAAAGAAGAGTTGTTGGGGGATATAATCTGCGACGGAGGTGATATCACCTTGTCGTTTCTCAACGACACCAATGGTGAGGAAGGAGATCATGATGGCTCCGCTGATCCAACAATGGAGGAGGAAGGAGATCATGATGGCTCCGGTGGCCGAATGGAGGAGGAAGGAGATCATGACGGCTCCGGTGACCGAACGGAGGAGGGAGCCTTAACTGTTGCAAAGTCCGGTGAGGTATACATTAACGCTTCTTTCTTCATTTAGCCCTCCGGATCGAGCCAAACTTCCGTAAGGAGACGAGGCCTGAAGAAAAGGTTGCGCCAGGATGAAAGGTTCACGGTCGAAGAAGTCGCTCGAGATGGCCAACCGATTGCTCCCAAGCGGACCAAGGACACATTTGTACATCAGTGTGGAGTTGTTGTTTGGGACAGCGTCACGATCAGCATCCAAGAATGGAATAGTAAGAAGGACCATCAAGTTTCTTATATCCAAGATAGACTGAAATAGGATCTTTGGACCTAGCTGATCACAAATTCAGCCTAGCGCCATAGAAGGATCCGACAGTTATTCTCCCAAAGGTCAAGGCATTTGCTCTTAAAACGATGGCAGAACTATTCAAGAACTGGAAGAAGGATTTGAAGAAAAAGTTTGTCGACAAAGACGAGACTCGAGAATTCATCGGTCAATATGAGAAGATAAGAGATCACTAGCCCGCATTTGTGGCCTACAATAAATCGAACAAGGGTAAGCAAAGGTCACTGACAAACAAGCAAAATGTTGCAAAGAAGAAGTATCACCATACTACGGGATCAGGTGGCTACAGTAAAGCCGGCCTACGTGGGACAAAGCTGAGCAAGACCTGCTTGCTAAAGGGGTCCAACCAGCAACATTGCACTGGCCAGATCGGGCAAGGACTTGGTTCTTCGGTTGGGGGAACTTTGGACCCAGAATCAGGGAAGCGTGTTTGGACGAATGATCAACTTGCAATACCCGTCACAAAGCTTGAGGAAGTAATCAAGGCAGTGCAGGAAGGCACGTTCATTCCTGACAGAGAGAAGGACGAGCTGACAGAGGCCCTCGGTAATCCCGAACACCCTGGACGAATAAGAGGCACATCAGGCTACGTTTCGTGGGTGCATGGGTTTCCCGACAGCGATGGTTATAGAAGCCGTGAGAGAAAGTCGAAAGAGGAAGCAAGCGAAATGCAGAAGATCTGTGCAAGATTAGCGAAACTAGAGGAACTTGAGAGCCCCCGAGCTACCGGCCAACCATCTCAATAGCACCAAGATTCATTCTTCGACACTGTCCTCGAAGCTACCCCACCATCTCAGTGGAGAAGCAGCGTGGCTTCCACGGAGCTCGTTCAGCCTGATATGATGGCTCCTCGCTACCCCGTGGATAGTATCACGGAGAATGAACATTGTGTGCTAATGGTGAAATGCATTAACCTGACAGTGAAGGTGGGGGTCGGCTCCGTCTTACCTCCTTGAGCTGAGGGAACTTTCCATTGCCGTCCGATTCCACATGGCTTTGCTATTGTCGGGGTGGATGCAATAATGGAGGGGTTTGACGGGCTGGAGCTTGAGTACCCTATAGGTGAAGGGGAGATGTTTCTGGAAAATGCCTTAAGGAGTACATGTCTATGGAGAAAGGAGCACATCAAGCTTCCAAACTGGACGCCGCCTCAGTAGACTCTGCCGGATCCTCAGCGAACTCCTCCTCACAGTACAGCTCTGGTATCTCCACTGCCTGAGTCGTCTCCGGTGCGTCAGCCGTCTCCGCCGCCTTAGTGAACTCTAACGGAGGAGGCCCCTCAGCAAAATCCTCCTCCACATCAGCTGTCTCCGCCGCCGCAGCCGTCTTCGGCGCGTCAGCGGGCTCCGCTGCATCAGTGGGTTCCGATGCCATAGCAACAGCAGAAGAGAGGCGCCGTCGCTCCGGTGGCTAGCAGCACAAAAGGCAAGAAATTCAAAGCTGATCCAATCCTCAAACCTCTTCCAAAGTTACCATATGAGAGGACTGAGGAGGAAATGAATGACATCATACATGCCGAAGTGCAGGACCATTTTGAACGGAAACGTCCACCTTCGAAGGAAATAGTAGATCCGATGAAAGCGAAGCGCACTCTGGATGCCCTTAAGAGACCACCACCACCTCCGCAGCAATCCAACTATGACCGCTGTATTGGAAAGACATACGATGAAGTGTGGCGGTCGGGAAGTACTACCAGTGCTGCAAGACGAAATGGGAAAAAAATTCCCCAGCTCGGCGAACAGGAGAAGCAATCATGCCCCCCGCTCAAGGTGTCTAGCGATATCTCTAATCATCCGGGACTAGCGCCAGGTACCACTCTTGGTGATTACGTGGGCGATGATATACAGTTTAAAATTGCTGAGGTAGTAGCGCCCTTTAGATATGAGCACGGGAGGCCTCTCGTCAAATCTGATCAGCTCCCGCGTCTACCAAAGATGATGCAAAGATTGCATCACTGGTACTTGGAAACCTGCAGCAAGAGTGGGACCGACAGTATTTTCGTGGGAATTAAAGACGAGCACGACTTCATTGGAGTCAACCTGATGCCTGTTGAATTTGTGGAATTATTTCAGTTATTTAATCAAGACGCCCTCGACAAACAACTCATGACATGCTATTGTCTGTAAGTATTACTTTTGTCATTAAGTCTCTAGCTCAGCTTGTTCATTGCATGTATATATAATTATCCTCACTATATTATGCATATTGAAGATCGTCGAATGCAAAAGAGGACAAATCTATGACATTGGGTTCATTAGCCCAAATACCATAAATGAATGGACGGTACAAAACAGAGTTGAAGATACTGAGGCTAAAAGCATTCCTTCGACATCAAAACAAAAGGGAAATACTCTTTCCTTACAACTTCAAGTGAGTCTTACTGTCTTGTGCATATTCGGTTTGGCTTACTCGAGGTTAAGTACTATAATTGATGAGTTATGTGTGCGTAGGTTCCACTTTATTCTGCTATCCATTGAGTTTGACGGGGGAGTAGTAACTGTCTTAGACTCGAGACGTAAAGATCCTAAGAATTATGCGGACATGAGTGAAATGCTCCAGAAATAAGTTCAATCATTATCGCACCATATCGGCAACTTTCGTTCATTTCCTGATATCAAGTAATCATTTTCCTTGCCGGGCAGGGTTTGGAAAAAGTTCACCGGAATGGTTCCCGGTCTGAAGAATGAACTGCGATTTACACACCCCAAAGTAAGTAGTACTAGCTAGTTCCGCGCATCTCTCATTGATTCTAGTTTCATCAATACCATTATCATGCTTGATTATCATTTTGATTGAACTCTATTCTCGTAAAGAGCTTGTTGCAGCCACCCGGTACTAATTTACCTGGATACTACGTTTGCGAGTTCATGCGCCACTCGACCTCTGACCGGGGCTTCTCTGACCAACAATTTGAAGTACGTAAACAATATTCACAATTTTATTTTATTACCATCAATTGTGTTGAGTTTCATTCATATATATGTATTGACCCCCTTCTTTAAATTAGATGCGGGAGATGCGGGATAAATTCCTACCACATGATCGCATATGAGCTATTCAAGAGGAATTGGCGGGATTCTTTCTTGACCACGTCATACGTGAAAAGGGAGAATACCATACGGAAATTCAAATGGATTTTCGGTAGATGATGTCAGGGATCATAAGAGATGTTATATTGTATATATGTAGTAGCTTTGGATAGATATATACGAAAACTTGTTGTTCGACCAAGCACGGAGATCGTTTTGTCACTTCCCTCTATATATGTTCATGATGATCTTGTATAATTAATGGTTCCTTCATTTGCTTACTAGCTAGCGTCGAGTTCTCTCTATATGTAGTAGCTAGCGTCGACGAAGCACGGAGAAAGAAGGTCACTTGTCTCTATTCGTTAGAAGCTAACAACAATATGAAAACCCTAAATAAACCCTCCAACCCCTAAAAACCCCCCCCCCCCCGCCCTTAAAAAAACAAAAACCCCAACACCTGGGAGCTGCTGAAGCGTGGCTGCCTTTTAGTCTCGATCGGTGTTACGAACCGGGACTAAAGGTCCTCCTGCCTGGGCGCCTCACAGCGGCCACGTGGAGCACCTTTAGTCCCGGTTCGTAAGCCAACCGGGACTAAAAGTGAGGGGCATTAGAACCGATCTTTTTGTCCCGGTTGCAGAACCGGGACTAAAGTCCCTCTGGAACCGGGACAAGTGCCCTATTTTCTACTAGTGAATGAACTACTCACGCATCATCGGAGAGGCACCAATGAGGAAGATGAACCCCTCCGTGATGGTGTCTAGATTGGATCTCGTGGTTCTAGAACTTGCGGTGGCTGGAATTGTGTTTTGTCGACTCCCCTAGGGTTTTTGGAATATTTGGGTATTTATAGGCGAAGAGGCAGTGCGGGAGGCCACCTAGTTGGGCACAACCCACCAGGGCGCGCCTGGGCCCCCAGCGCGCCCAAGTGAGTTGTGCCCCCCTCGGGGCACCCCTCTGGTACTTCTTTAGCCAAGTTGTTCCTTCTGGTCCATAAAAATTCTCCAAAAAGTTTTGCTGCGGTTGGACTCCGTTTGGTACTGATATTCTGCGAAGTAAAAAAACAAGCCAAAAACAACAACTGGCACTGGGCACTATGTCACTTGGTTAGTCCCAAAAAATGATATAAAGGTGCTATAAAATGATTGTAAAACATCCAAGAATGATAATATAACAGCATGGAACAAACAAAAATTATAGATACGTTGGCGACATATCAGCATCCCCAAGCTTAATTCCTACTCGTCCCTGAGTAGGTAAATGATAAAAACAAAAATTTTGATGTGGAATGCTGCCTAACATGTTCATCACATATTATTTTCTTTTGTAGCATGGACATTTGGACTTTTATATGGTTCAAAGCAATAGTCTAGTTTTGACATGAAGATTTCAATACTCAAGCATATCAACAAGCAAACATATCTTTCAAAATATCAACACTAAAAAAAGTTCTCCCTAGCCCATCATGCTCAATCATTGATCCATTCATGAAACACACTCGCATATTAGCTATGCCCAATGCTCAAATACGATCATAGTGCCCCTTAGTTGGTGCTTTATAAGAGAAAATGGTGAGTCATATAAAAATAAAAATTGCATAAAGTAAATAGATAGGTGTAGCGACCCGACCCGAATGGATCGAATCTCTGTGTTCAAGTGTCATCCCTGGATCGGTAATGCTGACACACACAGTACTTGAGGGATTTATAACAGAGTAGCAATCACACACTTATTACATCGAATGTCTCAAAAGAGAACTGCTTACAATAAATATGGCTTAAGGCCATCTAAATAAGATAACAGCGGAAGGCTTGGAAGATAAAGTGAGTCCATCAACTCCAACGGCATAGCTGAGTGCACGACAACGACCTAGCACACCTTACTCTTCGTCTGAAAAGTCTGCAACATGATACGTTGCAGCCCGAAACGGGTCAGCACATGGAATATGCTGGCAATATAACACAGTAGAGCAATGAACAGAATAGATGCTAATACTACATGCATATTTGGCTGGTGGAAAAGCTCTAGTGTTATACGGTTTTGCGAAAAGCCAATTTTTCCCTACAACAAAGGAATATATTTTATTTAACTATCATGGTGGTTGTTGAACATTGAGAAGGTAAATCCCCCTCTCAATCCCAATTAAAAGTAATTATTAATCCCAACAAATTAATTTAGAGTGATGGGATTCAATATGATGATCCAAGAACCAGATACTCAAGATGTCCATAACCGGGGACACGGCTAATCATGATTAGTTTGTACACTCTGCAGAGGTTTGTGCACTTTTCCCCACAAGACTCGATCTCCTCCGTTGGATTTCTCGCACTACATGGTGTTTGAGAAACGGATGACCGAGACACAGTCTTTCAGAAACATTTACTCTTTACTCTGGGTAGACCGTTACACGTACTTTCCCCTACATCTGCTAGCCTACCACTGAAAGAGGTCATGTAACATACTCAACTATGCTAGAGCCCATAATAGCTTGTGGCTGCACACGGAAGTTTCTAGCATGAATAATCTTATGATCCCTTTGAGCCTGGGTGGAGGACCGTAGGAGGATCACACGGTATATCCCCGGAATCTCCTAGGACAACACTGGTATATCCCCAGGTGCCCAAACAAGCAATCCACCCAGATGTGTATTAAAGTTGCCACCTTAAGTTGAACCATTCATTAAAAATCTCACATCTGTCATGGAATACACTCAAAACCCAATCCACGTCTACGAGCATAGCATGGCAACATAAGCATAGCGTGGAAGTAACTCCCAAGGGTTTTATAATAAAAGGGCAATAGGTTCTACCTCATCATCTACTTCCCAGTACCCACAAGTTAATCACATCCTAATCATGCAATATTTGAGGGTCGAAACTAATGCATAAAAACTGGGTAACGAAGAAGTATGATCAATGTGTTACTTGCCTTGCTGACGATCTGCAAATCCTAGAGACTCGTAGTAGCACGCTTCGCACTCCGGGAATTCTATCGCAAACAAACAATAGCATACATAAGCAATCAAGCGAAGATGCACAGGTAAAACCCAAATGAGAAGACCTAACCAGAAAGTTCAACTGAAGAACTCCGGTTTGCAAAAAGAATCGAATCAAACGGAGCAACGAAACTCAAACTGCGAAAGAAACAAGCTTTGATTACTAATCTGGACTAAAGTCAAATTTTACAGTAGCAAAAACTAGTTTAAGTTGGTTAAACAGAAAGAGGGCTTCGAGACGAAGATCTAGGCGCTTGAATCGCCTGATTCCGACAAACGAGCGAAAAGTTATACTAAAACGAAAATCGGATCAGAAATCGCGATCGAAAATAATCGCAGAAAATCCGAGAAAAAGAAAACTAACGAACAGGCTAACGAACGAACGTTCGCTGTCTGCGGTTAAACGGTGAAAACCGTTCGTTAAAACGAACGTACGGACGAACGTCCGCTAAATAACTAAACCGACGGAAAACCGATCTAAAAAGAATAAACCGGTATTTAAAAAAAACCGAATCTAGATCTAGGGTTTAAACAAAAACCGATCGGTTTTTCTCACGAAAACCGACGGCGGCGGCGGCTACCTCCGGCGGTCGGCGGGACAGCGGCGGCGGCGAGGCGACGGGGCGGGGCGCGCGCGGTGCGGCGGCGCGGTGCGGCGGGCGGGGTGCGGCGGCTCGGCGGCGAGCGAGGCGGCGCGGCGAGGGCAGGCGGCGGCGGCGGCTTGGGGCTCCAGGGGGGGCCCCGGGTCGGCTTTTAAAGAGGGGGGAGGGGTGGCGGCTTGGGGAAGGGGCGAAGGGCAGCGACGGCGGCGGCTCGGACTCCTCCGGCGAGTCCGTCTCCGGCACGGGACAGGATGGCGGCGCGGGGCGGCTGGGCCGGCTGGGCTTCGGCCCAGTTCGGTCCGGCGGATTTTTTTTTTTTTTTTTAAAAAAAATAATTCCGCGCAGAAAAACAAATAAAAGAAATACTAAACGGACTCCAAAATTCCCGAAATAAATTTTCCCCGTCCTCTAAAAATCTCCCGGACAAGGTAAACATTTATTTGGGACTCTAATGCAATTTTGAAAAATGCATATTTTTCTAAATTCAAATAAAATTGCAATAAAAATCCAAATAAAATATTTATTTGATTTTAATATTTTTCCTCCAATATTCCATTTATTTTGGAGAAGTCATATTATCTCCTCTCATATATTTTTAATATGAAATATTTTCGGAGAGAAAAATAGTTAAACCAAATTGATCCCTGTTTCAATATTTGAGAAAATTCAAATATGAAAACGGTGAAATCCCCAACTCTCTCCGTGGGTCCTTGAGTTGCTTAGAATTTTCGAGGATCGCAAAACGAAATGCAATAAAATATGATATGCATGGATGACCTATGTATAACAAAAATTTGGGATGTTACAATAGGCCCTTCGCAGAGGGAAGTGGGGATTTGTAGAGGTGCCAGAGCTCAAAGAATAAATTGAGAGATAAAAAATTTTGAGAGGCATACTTTTCCCGTCAAAGAAAACGACCAAGTAATTCCCAACACTTTCCATGCTAGATATATCGTAGGCGGTTCCCAAACAGAAAATAAAGATTATTCCTTTTTCCACCATTCTTTCACAATCCATGGCTAGCCGTATCCACGGGTGCCCTCCATACCAACACTTTCCAAGGAATTTATTATTTGACAACATAAAGTAAATTTCTTTTTCATTTCGGGACTGGGCATCCCTATTACCGCCGCACTCTCGTGCAATGACAAGTCAATAAACACTCATCTTGAGAATAACACATCTAGCATGGAAAATATTGGCCACCCCCTGCCGCTTCATGAGCGGTACGAGCACACAAAAAGGAAATTTATTTTGAGAATTAGAGATGGCACATAAAAATTTGCTTGGAACGGCATGGAAATACCACATATAGGTAGGTATGGTGGACTCATATGGCAAAACTGGGTTTAAGGATTTTGGATGCAGAAGTAGTATTTCTACTTAGTACAAGTGAAGTCTAGCAAAAAGATTGAGAAGCAACCAACCAAGAAACGAAAAATCACATAAGAGAGCATTAAGCATAACTAACAACGAATAATACACCACAAGTAGAATGTAATTTCATTTCATAACTATTGACTTTCGTGCTTGCATAGGGAATCACAAACCTTAACACCAATATTCTTACTAAAGCATAATTACTCACCAACATGACTCACATATCACTATCATCATATCTCAAAACTATTACAAAGAATCAAGTTTATTTTGTGCAATGATCTTCATGAAAATTTTTATTATATCCCTCTTGAATATCTATCACTTTGGGACTAGTTTCATATATTGCAATTGCTTTTGACAAGCTCAAACAAATCTAAGTGAAGAACATAAGCATAAATTTTCCGTCTCTCAAAATAATATAAGTGTAGCATGAGAGAATTTCTTCAAAAATTTACTATATCTCAAACAAATCTAAGTGAAGCATGAGAGCATTTCTTCAAAAACATTAAATCACACTGTGCTCAAAAAGATATAAGTGAAGCAATAGAGCAATTCCACAGGTCAAAAAATTTAAGTGAAGCATATAGAGCAATTCTAACAAATCATAGCATAATTTTGGCTTCTCTCAAATAGGTGTGTCCAGCAAGGATACTTGTGACAAACGAAAAAGGAAAACAAGCAAAGACTCATATAATACAAGACGCTCCAAGCAAAAGTCATGATATGTGACGAATAAAAATATAGCTCCAAGTAAAATACCGATGGTCGTTAGAACAAAGAGTGGATGCCCTCCGGGACATCCCCAAGCTTAGTTGCTTGGTTCTCCTTGAATATTAACTTGTGGTGTCATGGGGCATCCCCAATCTTCGGCTCTTTTCACTCCTTATTCCTTCATCCATCGTGATCTCACCCAAAACTTGAAAACTTCAATCACACAAAACTTAACAAAACTCTTCTTGAGATCCGTTAGTATAAGAAAACCAATCTTTACTTTAAGTACTGTAGAAAACCCATTCAAATTTTGTTATTGCATTATATCTACTGTATTCTAACTTTACCATGGCTTATACCTCCCAATAAAATCCATAGATTCATCAAAATAAGCACACAATGCAAAGAAAACAGAATCGGTCAAAAACAGAACAGTCTGTAAAGATGCGAATTGTTCTCATACTTATCTAGTCCAATAATTAATAAAAATTAGGATAACAGAGGAAATTTTTATAATCAATCTTTTGTAAAAAATTCCGAATTTTTTGTCGCTTCTGTGAATTTAAGCAATTCTGTTACTGGATGCAAAAGTTTCTGTTTTTCAACAGGATCAAATCAACTATCACCAAAGCTATCCCAAAGGCTTTACTTGGCACAAACACTAATTAAAACATAAAAACACAATCATAACAGAGGCATAATTGTGCAAACACTCAAGAATAGAAAGAAAAAGTCAAAAATAAATTTTATTCATTGGGTTGCCTCCCAACAAGCGCTATCATTTTATGCCCCTAGCTAGGCATTGATAATTTTGATGATGCTCGCATGAAAGACAAGAATTGCAACACAAAGGGAGCATCATAATACATGTGACAAACACATTTAAGTCTAACATAATTCTGATGCATAGGGATTTTATAAGCAAACAAATTATCAAGACAAGAAATATATAGCATATGCAAGGAAGAAGAAGGAAACAATAGCAATCTCAACATAACGAGATGTAAATTAGTAACATGAAAATTTCTACAACCATATTTTCCTCTCTCATAATAATTATATGTAGGATCATAATCAAGTTCAACAATATAGCTATCATATAAAATTTTCTCTTCATGATCCACATGCATAAAAGTTTTATAATCTTCCAAGATAGTGGGATTAACATCAACTAAAGTTATGACATCTCCAAACCCACTTTCATTAAAAAAATTGTAAGACTGAACACTCTTCAAATATGTGGGATTATTTTTACCTAAAGTTGATGCTCTTCCAACCCCACTTTCAATATTATTGCAAACATATTATCAATATCATATTCATCATGAGGCTTAAATAAATTTTCAAGATCATAATAAGAATCACCCCAATCATGATCATTGCAATAAGTAATGGACATAGCAAAATTAGCATCCCCAAGCTTGGGGTTTTGCATATTATTAGCATGAGTGACATTAATAGAATTTATAGTAAAATCATTGCAATCACGCTTTTCATTCAAGGAGCTATCATGAATCACTTCATAAATTTCTTCATCACAAATTTCAGATTCACGAATCTCAAGCAAAACTTCATAAAGATAATCTAGTGCACTCAACTCACTAGCAATTGATTCATCACGATTGGATCTTTTCAAAATATTAGCAAGTGGATGGGGATCCATATCAATAGATTTTTAGCAAGCGAAGATGCAAGCATATAGAAGGCACATGGCAACATAAGCAAACAAAAGATCAAACAAGAAAAGGGAAAATGAAAAGAAGGCGAATAAAAAGGAAAATATTTTTGTGAAGTGGGGGAGATGAAAACGAGAGGAAAATGGCAAATAATGTAAATTGCAAGGAGATGAGATTTGTGATTAGGAACCTGATAGATGTTGATGATGTCTCCCCGGCAACGGCGCCAGAAATTCCTTTTGATGTCGCTTGAACTACGTCGGTATTTCCTCAAAGAGAAAGGGATGATGCAGCATAGCTATGGTAGGTATTTCCCTGAGTTATGAAACCAAGGTATCAGTCCAGTAGGAGAACCAAGCAACAATATGTAAACGGTACCTGCACACAAATAACAAATACTTGCAACCTGACGATTAGGAGGGGTTGTCAATCCCTCTACGGGTAACTGTGCCAGAAATTGTCAGGTTGACGTGATAAAAATTGTATAGATTGGACAAATAGATCTCGATAAAACGCAAAAATAAATAGCAAAAAATTGTAGCAAGGTATTTTTGGGTTTTTGGTATAATAGATATGAAAATAAAAGAGAATAAAAATAGATCTCAAAGCAAATATGATAAAGAATAGACCTGGGGGCCGTAGATTTCACTAGACGCTTCTCTCAAGAAAATAGCATACGGTGGGTAAACAAATTACTGTTGGGCAATTGATAGAACATCAAATGATTATGACGATATCCAGGCAATCATCATTATATAGGCATCACGTCCAAGATTGGTAGACCGACTCCTGCCTGCATCTACTACTATTACTCCACACATCGACCGCTATCCAGCATGCATCTAGTGTATTAAGTTCATGGAAAAACGAGTAATGCAATAAGAACGATGACATGATGTAGACGAGATCTATTCATGTAGGAATAGCCCCCATCTTGTTATCCTTAATAGCAATGATACATGTGTGTCTTGCTGCCCCTTCTGTCACTGGGAAAGAACACCACACGATCGAACCCATCACAAAGCACCTCTTCCCATGGCAAGAAAAATCGATCTAGTTGGCCTAACAAAACCAAAGATTCGAAGAAGAAATACGAGGCTATAAGTATTCACGCATAAAAGAGATCAAAGAACTCAAATAACTTTCATCGGATCCCAACAAACACACCGCAAAAAGATTTACACCAAATAGATCTCCAAGAGACCATTGTATTCAGAATCAAAAAGAGAGAAGAAACCATCTAGCTACTGCCTACGGACCCGTAGTTCTACAATGAACTACTCACGCATCATCGGAGAGGCACCAATGAGGATGATGAACCCCTCTGTGATGGTGTCTAGAATGGATCTCGTGGTTCGGGAACTTGTGGCGGCAGGAATTGTGTTTCATCGACTCCCCTAGGGTTTTTGGAATATTTGGGTATTTATAGGGTGAAGAGGCGGTGCGGGAGACCACCGAGGTGAGCCCAACCCACCAGGGTGCGCCTTGATCCCCAGGCGCGCCCAGGTGGGTTATGCCGCCCTCGGGGCACCCCTCTGGAACTTCTTTGGCCCAAGTTGTTCCTTCTGGTCCATAAAAATTCTCCAAAAAGTTTCGCTGTGTTTCGACTCCATTTGGTACTGATATTCTGCGAAGTAAAAAACAAGCAAAAAACAGCAACTGGCACTGGCTACTATGCCAATAGGTTAGTCCCAAAAATGATATAAAGTTGCTATAAAATGATTGTAAAACATCCAAGAATGATAATATAACAGCATGGAACAAGCCAAAATTATAGATACGTTGGAGATGTATCACCACCCCTCCCCCCTTTTGTTGGGAATAGAAATCCTTGGTTATGTTCACCCAGTCCATGAAATCAGAGTAAGATTCGTTAGATCTTTATAGTGTATTGATTGTTTGAATGGTATCTATGGTTAGTGATTAATTGTTTGTTCTGTACAAAAGATTTTTTTGCTAATCATCCGACTAGGGTTAGCGTGCTTGCTAATAATTCGTAGCCAGATCTTGAGAATTGATTTTGAATATCGTACATATATGTTTGAGCCTTTTTTCGTTCCAGATCTTGAGAATTGATTTTGAATGTCCTACATGTATGTTTCTGCCTTTTTTTCCTGATTGCTATGTACACAGATGAAGCTCCGGCCAGCGGCGCCGTCGGCTGTAGATCCTGCACCTGGTAGCGCGGGCAGAAGCGGCCATGCCCCTCTGGATCCGAGGAACCCGTAGAATATCGGGCGGACCACATCAGCGATATCCCGGACGCCGTCCTTGGGGAGATCATTTTCCTTCTCCCCACCAAGGATGGCTGCCGCACACAGGTCCTCGCATCTCGGTGGCGCACTCTGTGGCGCGCCGCACCTCTTAATCTCGACTGTCGCCGGCTATCTGTCGTTCATGATTTTGAACTCCATGGAGGCATCATCTCCTCCCACCAGGGCCCCATTCAATGCCTATGCATCTCGGCATGCTGCCTGCTGCACATACCCTGCACGGTGGACGCCTGGCTGACATCCCATCAATTCGAAAAACTCTAGCATCTTGAGTTCTACCATTACTATGCAAATAGCTTTCCACCAAGCGTTGTAGTTGTGCCCTCACCACCAATGTCGATCTCATGGTTTTCCTCCTCTCTCCACACCGCCACCCTGGCCCGGTGTCACCTACCAGACAATATGGTACAAATGCTTCGACTCCCACTGCTAAAAAAACTCGCGCTTGTGGTGGTCGATCTGTCGGAGGCCTCACTTCACAGCATCATCCACTCCTGCTGCCCTGCCCTGGAGTGCTTGCTGCTTGTTTTTGGAAAAGAAATCCGTATCCGTTATCACCAAATAAAGTCGCCTCGCCTTGTAAGCATTGGAATTTGCTTTAAAGGAGAGGAGCTCATCATCAAAGATGCCCCTTCACTCCAAAGCCTGCTGCTTGATTATCGTTATGCACCTTCGCAAATAACTGTGGTATCTGCGCCTAAACTGGAGACCTTGGGTGTAATTCCTGATCCGTTTGAAGGTTACAAGACGGTGGTTGGCTCCACCCTTATTCAGGTGATGTATATTATCATCAACACTTTTCTAATCATAAGGTGCATTTTTCATTTGTGTGCGTAAGTTTTATATCATCAAAACTTTTGTAATCATAATCTTCATTTTTCATTTGTGCGCATAACTTTTATATAATCTTGGAGTACACTTTTGGTACTAATATTATGTTCTATGCTCAATGAAGAGTTTGTCCATGGGTACCCTATCAATGGTGCGGGATTCTGTCAAGACCTTACATACCAGTATGTGGTGTTTTGATCTGAACTTGATTATCAGCTTGTTGTGATGCTTTCCATGCCTGGAGAATTTGTATATAGGGGTGATGATATCAAGCACATTGATATACTTTACTAGAACTAACCGTTCAGCTGTACTATTTTTTTAGACATTAACCATTTTCAGTCTTTATGTCTATTTAGCCTAAAGGACATGGACAAAAAGGTATAACCAGTCTTCATGCACCGGGATTTTCTTAGTTCTCATGACATTTATTTGAGGACAATAACGCTGGAAGGATATGCATCCAACCATGCAAACACTAGCTTTGTCACATTCTTCTTGTTGAATGCGCGAGTACTATTGTCCATAAGGATTAAGTTTTTTAACATAAACTTTCTCACGGATGGACACGTTGAACAACATAAAAAGAAGTTTCAGGTGGACAAAAGGGCTTCTGAACATGCTCGGATTCTATTTACAACAAATTGTCTTCATGTACCAGTAGATTTTCTGGCCCAGGATCTTGATTTTATGGATCAAACCAATCCATTTGATTGTGACTGCCGAAAACTTTGGTTGAGTTAGTTGTTATTGTCCTGTTCAATCTGGATTTTGTGTAAACCTGATGAACAATTAATCATCGTGCTTTTGTACCTTCTGTAAGCTGGAGTTAGATATTACTGCTCTTTTCAACTCGGCTTTGAACCATATTTTCTTTCATACAAATCGGAGCTTCTATCAAGAAGCCTCATGGTTCCAAGAGGGAACTTGGTCACATGATTTGTGTGCGAAACGACATATGTTGTATCTTCCTGCCTTGATTTATTTTATAGAGGCAACATGCAACTGTGCTAAACATATGAAATTATTCAGGGTTCGTTTCGTCTTTTTATACATTGATTTTCCTAGGTATTTTTAACAAATAGCCACCATGTTATTATCATAAATGGTCGTATTAGTCCAATCATGGGCGTTCAACTAACCATTTACTACCGCATGCAGCACTTTGATTAGACGGGATGACTGTGAGCAGTCCGCCGCGCACGCTCACCATACCGGGAAGCGAGCCGCGAGAGCTGCAATTTATTGCTGGTTTTGGACTTTTGTTTCGGCGGCCTAGGGAAGGTACGTAGAACAGTCCTCTGTTCTCATCTACAAGCACCGCCGCCGAGGATCGCCGCCTGCTGCGAGATGGAGGATGGGCCGGCCAACAAGCGGGGGCAGGTCGAGCCAGAACCGCAAGATCTTCCTGCGAACGTGGACTTCATCAGCAGCCTCCCCTACGAGATGTTGGTAACCATCATATCCCACCTTCCCATCAAATCTAGCATGCGGATCACTATCCTCTTGTGGCGGTGGCACCCCCTCTGGCACTCCACCCCCCTGGACCTCATCGTCGACCACGAGTTCTACAGCGAGGAGCAGCAACGCCTGGACGCATTGTCCCACGTCCTCGCCACGCACCCTGGGCCGGCCAGACGCCTTGCTATCGGCAGGTTCATTCCCCACTGCAAGGCCGAACCCATGTTTCACTACTGGTTCCTGTCCCCAACCCTAGATCGGCTAGAGGAGCTCAGCTTTATAGCTGGGCGTCCGCGCTCGCTGCCGCCATCCACGCTCCGCCTCGTGCCCATGTTGCGTCGTGCTACATTCAGGCAGTGCATTTTTCCCCGGATTGATGCCACGCGCGATCTTTGTCTCCCTAAACTTAAGCACCTCGAGCTCATTGCCATTCGCATCTTGAAGGAGGATTTGGAGCGCCTGCTCATCAGCTGTACAACGCTCGAGTACCTTCGTCTTCATGCGATGGATGGGTTTAGTAGCCTCCACATCACCTCGACAAATTGGCGTGCGATTTATGTGCATTGCTGGCGCCGCCCAAGGCTGGCAGTTGAGGTGTTTCACGATATGGTCATTGAGAATGCGCCTTTCCTCGAGAGATTGTATGTACTTGATAAACGTTTTGCATCCTTTTGACGGTTTTTTCTACATCACCATCTTCGATTAATGCATGGCACACAGTTTTGTCGAAGTGTCTCTGATTGTAGTATCGCGTTAGCAGCATCCTGCAGTAGTGGGGGTGCCGTCCAACGCATGTGCTGAAACTTGATTTGCTCTAACATAGCACACAGATCAAAGAGGAAACACTTCTCGTGTGTTGGGTCAAAGGGATAGTTTGTGTGGGCTTACATATGGCGATCATTCTTCGATTTCTGAGAACAAAAAAAAACCAATAAAAAACATATTCTACAAATTACCAAAACAAGGATCCCAAAGTTTATATAATCGTCATGACAGGTCACTACAGATATATTTAGATGACAAATGTCTATAATGACCGTATCATGGCGCTTTAATGAAGCTTGAGATATGCAAGTTCCCACCGGGTCACCCATCCTTAGACTAATCCAGCTCCAGCACACTTAACTTCTGCGTTCTATTCGACTAGGTTAGTGGATGGGAAGCCGCCCCTTGCTGATAAGAATTGCCTCCTTGCCTTTAAGGCGTTTCACGTTGGTCACCCTATGGGACCTACTCCCTACTATCACACACGTTTGTGCTTTTAGAAACTGTGTGCAAATATTTACATGGCCGGTGTGTCGCCGCCTAGCCTTCTATGAGCACTAACACTGGCAGCGGGAAACTGATGGGAGAAGAGGCGGGAAACCGATGGGAGGAGTGGCGGGAAGCAGTAGCGTGTTTGGATATATAACAACATTAATATAGAAAACTTAGTAAAGAAGGAAGCGTGAGCTAGCACGACGCATGCGCACAGTGCTTACCCACGGGTAATAGACGGTTGACCAGAACTGCTTTAAATGTTCAGGGTTCGTTTGACCTTTTTTATACATTATAATTAAGTTTTATAAGCATTAATTTAATATGCATAATTCAAATTAGTGCACCAAAATAGCTAAAAAATCATACATGTGTCCTTGGATGCACGTTTAGATCCCATGCAAAGAATGGGAATGAATTACAACTGTCTCGGAGTCTGGCTCGGCCTCGGACATTGAGAATCTCGGTTTTTAAATCCCCATAAATCCAAAACTCATCCGAAAATCGTGAAACTTGGCATGGTGTCATGACATGGCACATATATGTCGTGGAAATAAATTTGTCCATTTTGGGGCTAGTTTTATTACAAGTCTCTTACAAACCGCAGCTTCTCTCCAGATGCCTCGTGGTTCCGATAGGAAAACATGTCCCTCTTGTGGGCGAAACGATTATCGCTGCCTCTTTTCACCTTGTATTTTTTTCTACTGGCAACATGGAACGATAGGATATCTGTGCTGAATTTTAAAATTACTCAGGATTTGTTTGGCCTTTTTATACATTAATTGAGTTTCCTAGGCATTTAATGTCCATAATTCAAATCTGAACTACAAATACATGCTCCAGTACACCAAAATGGCTAGAAAAATCATACATGTATCCTTGGATGCATGTTTAGGTCCCATGCAAGGAATGGGAATGAATTACAACCGTGTCGGCATCCTGACTCGTCCTCAAACATTTGGAATCTCGGTTTTTAAATCCCCGTAAATACAAAACTCACCAGAAAATCATGAAAGTTTGCATGGTGTCACGTCATGGCACATATATGTCGTGGTAAAAAAAATTGTCCAATTTGGGCCAAGCTTTATTACAAAGCTCTTACAAACTGGAGCCTCTCTCAAGAAACCTCGTGGTTTCGATAGGGAAACGTGTCCCTTTGTGGGCGAAACGATAATCGCTCCCTCTTCTCGCCTTGTATTTTCTTCTACACGCAACATGGAACAACGGGAGATTCACGCTGAACTTTGGAATTATTCAGGGTTCGTTTGATATTTTTTATACATTAATTGAGTTTTCTAGGCATTTAATGTCCATAATTCAAATCCGAACTACAAATACATGATCCAGTGCACCAAAATGGCTAGAAAAATCGTACATGTGTCCGTGGGGTGCATGTTTAGGTCCCATGGAAGGAATGGGAATGAATTCAACCATCTCGGTGTCCTGGCTCGGCCTCAAACATCGCGAATCTTGGTTTTTAAGTCTCCGTAAATCCAAAACTCACCAGAAAATCATGAAACTTGGTATGGTGTCACGACATGGCACATGTATGTCGTGGTAAAAAAATTGTGCACTTTGGGCCAAGCAATATTACAAGCCTCTTACAAACCGAAGCTTCTTGCAACCCTCGTGGTTCGGGTAGGGAAACATGCCCCTCTTGTGGGCGAAACGATAATCGTCGCCTCTTCTCGCCTTGTATTTTGTTTTCTACAGGCAACATAGAATAACAGGAGTGTCGTGCTAAAATTTGAAACTGTTCAGGGTTCGTTTGGCCATTTTATATATTAATTAAGTTTTTTAGGCATTTAATGTAGTCTATAATTCAAATTTAAACTACAAGCACATGCTCAAGTGAAGCAAAATGGGTGCAAAATCGTACATGTGTCATTGGGTGCATGTTTAGGTCTCATTAAACAAATGGGAATGAATTACAAACGTCTCGTCGTCCTAAAACATTGAGAATCTCAGTTTTTAAATCCTAGTAAATTGAAAACTCAACCAAAAACATGAAACTTGGCATGGTTTCATGACATGGCACATATATGTCGTGGTAAAAAAATCGTCCAGTTTGAAGCAAGGTGCACACATTAATAGCCAACGAAGTTCTTTTGGAACAAATAACTGGCACGTTAACATCGCAAACGGTTGTATTATATGAACCGTGTGCGTTCCCGTAACCATTTAAGTGTGGCCCGTCCATCTTTTCTTATGGGATAGTACTACCTCGGTCCTCGTTCATTGGTCATCTTTGTATTTTGTGTTAAATTTAACCATACTCGGTGACGTGCGTGTAGCTGTTTGATTAGACGGGACGAGCGCGAGAAGTCCGCCGTGCATGCTCGATGGGACGCGTGCGACCAGTCCGCCCCGCAGGCTCAACGGGACACGTGCGACCTGTCCACCTTGCAGGCTCGACGGGACACGTGTGAACAACCAAGGCCGCGCATGCTCACCGGGAAGCGAGCTCTTTGACCTCCATCCACCAACCGCCCGCCTCGCTCACAACTTCTCCGTTAATGGCAGCTGAGCCGCTATTGAACACGCGGTTAATTAAAGCACCTGGACGGAGGGTGTTTGCTTGTGATCCCATGGCCCCGCTCAACGTTAGCATTTGCTTTGTTCGTGTTTTCAACTCCTATTCCGGATAATTTAAAATGCCACATAGGGCAACGGATAATACGACGACAAATAAAATGACAACGGATAATACGACGACAAATTTACAATGATGCAGATAATAATTGTTTTACATATTCTGGATAATATAAAATGCCACATGCGGCAAAGCCCAGAAGACACGGGGGCAAGAGAAGAAGGAAATCGCAGACAACGATCTGGGTCGCTATAGTCTCTACTCCTCGATGGATCGCCCGGCGATGAGATCCTCTAGCTCCTTCTTCAATTCCTCACGACTTTGCTTGACAGCAGCCACGGATTCCTCCACCTTCTGCTCGCGCTCGGTCCGGAGCTTCCTCAAGTCACCCATCAGTCCCTTGACGACCGCTTTCAGCGTCATCCCTGAGGCACTGCTCTGCTCATGCAGCTTCTTCCAGTCAGCAGCCTCCTCCTCCGTCTCGGAGAGCGCCTTGAGGAGCTTCGCATTGTCACCCATGCGTTGCTCGACGAGGCCGGTCCTCAACCGAGCCATCGCTAATCTCGAGAAGCTTCATTAAGCCGTCGACCAACTCCTGATGCTTAATTAGGCCAGCGAGAATGTCGTCGTCGCTGGCCAAGGACTTCAGCACCGCCAGCTCGTCGCGATCGCCGACGCGGCGAGTGCGCTTGTGAGAGCCCTCGCGTGCCGGTGAGAGCTTGTTCGAGGACTCCGCGACGCGCCAGGACATCTCTGCTGCGGCTGCCGCGTAGCAGCGGGACCTCTCTAGTGCTTCTGCGGCCTTGGTCTTTGCTCCCTTGTTATATGTTGACCCGAAACTCCTCCTACCGGTCATGGCGGAACGACTTGACAGGAAAGACCTGTTTTGTGGGTGATGAGGAGAGGAACTGTGAAGTAATTTTCGAGTGGGTAGTTTTTATAGCCCGGTGCTAAGTGTGAACACATTTAGGTTTGATCGGTGTGAACAGATTTGCAATTACTAAAAGCGTTGTAATCTGGAATGTGAGGAGAAACAAGGTCAAAATTTATTGAAGGTTCTGGGCTCGAAGCCCGCAACAAACCTTCATATGGCTGCCCGTTTCTGTTGTTCTGCCTCATCGCAAACAGTTCTTATGGATCAACCGTATGCCTCGCATCGCACACGCATCGGAAGCCCAAAATGGTTCCCGGATGGCGTACGTGGGCCAGCGTTCTCGGATGTACATGTACGTGTCTGCCCACTATCACACACTGTCCAGATATCACCATCGTGTCCGATGGATGCGCCGTCGTGCCTCCGATGGGGTGCCAGAAGGTTGACCAGAATTGCAATATGCAAGTGTGGTTGCTCGCCGTTGAGGCGGCCGCGGCGCTCTCTGCTCGTCGTGAGGCGGCCATGGCGTGCTCTGCTCGCGTCCGTCCGCGCGTTTTGCTCGCCATTGAGGCGGCCGCGGCGCGCTCCGCTCTGGCGTCCCTGTGCGCGATCTGCTCGCCGTTGAGGCAAATTTATAATGGCAACGATTAATAATTGTCTTACATATTCAGGATAATTTAAAATGACACATGCGGCAACGGCCAAAACACCCACGACCTACATATGCTTAGTGAATTAAAATGTCGATATGCGACATTTGCATACAATTATCATAAAATATAGCCTAAAAGGCTGAGCTGGCCGCCTTCCGACGACGGTCTTCTCGGACTCCATGATCAGCATAGCACCCTTGCTGTCGTTCATTCCAAGTGTCCCGACCTGCCTCCGCCTACGAAGCTGCTGGCGCTGGGAGGCTCTTGGGTCTGCTGGGCCTCTTCCAGTAGAGCTTGACAGCGTGCAATCGCGCATGACATGCCTGCGGAACCGCTCCATTTCCATGTCTCTTCCCTGGTAGCAAATTCCGTCCATCACCTGTATCCTCAAGATACCACGTTGGCGATGTTCTACTTTGTCGGTGATGTCAACTCCGCCAAGGGTGCGCTCGAGCCTGGCCACCACATCGTCAGGATCGAGGTTGACACGGCCGCCACGGGCAATGATGAAGCCGCAGACTGGCTGTCTCATAACTGAATTGCAGAGGTCTTGTGCCCATTCCTGGCGGGGCATCAGGCTCTCGATGAGCACCGGTGACGGTGGCTCTTCGAGTGGGTTGTCAATCATGCCACCTAGCAGCTCTGGATCTTCTGCACGGTGGATGGCAAACTGCTCATCACACTTCCTCTGCAATATGTCGATTGTGCGCCCAAGGACTGTCACGGCAATATCGCTGCCGATGGGCCATGGTGTCTGCACCGGCCGATAAAGCTCTTGCTCCCCGACCTGCTCCGGCTTGTTCTCCTCGCCAAAGATGTAACACAGGTAGGGGTCGACGTCGAAGCTTTGGTCGTTGCCTGGCATGCTTGGAATAACTAATGGTAGATGGGTGAGGACTAGATCTGCGCGTAGTGTCGCGACAGTGTGTTGCCGCCTGGGTCATATGCAGCAAGCCATTATCTAGTGGCGGGAAACCGATGAGGTGGGGACTTTATAATTCACCCATGTTGAGCACGGGAAGCCTTCGCTGGATCACGGAAGCCTTCCCTGGAGCGCGGGAAGACTAAGTGGAGCACACAACCCGACAACCGTATGTGGTGTCACGTGTTATCTATCACACACGTGTTAACATAAGGAAACGTATGTGTAACCTACTAATCATCGCACACGAGTACTCGCATACAGATCGTGTGCGATACTCCTAGCCATTGCAAGCAACTACTTTGCAGTTTTCAAAGTATTTTCTACATACAGAATCGCACACAAATTAACTCTAGTAACCGTCTGTGTTATATATTATCATCGCAAACAGTTCTTCCGAGTGGATCATTTGCCGCGTATCACACACATCTTGTTTACACGAATCGTTTGTGTTCTTTTGGCTCATCGCAAATAGTTCATCTATGTAAACTGTATGTTGTATCACACACATCTTGAACTTGAACCATTTATGTTGTGTTCCCTAATCGAAAACAGTTCGTCCGAGTGAACCGTATGCCGTATATCCCACACACCTTGATCTGGCTAACCGTTTCTGTTGCATTCCCTAATAGCAAATAGTTCATCGGAGTGAACTGTATGTCGTATATCACACACACCTTGATATGGCTGCCCGTTTTTGTTGTTCTGTCTCATCGCAAACAGTTCGTATGGATCAACCGTATGCCCCACATCGCACACGCAACTAAAATTTGAACCGTGTTTGATGTATCCGCCATCGCAAACGTTTTGCATCTTTTTTGCCGATTTTTTTACATCACCGTTTGCGATTAATGCATCGCACACAGTTTCGTCGAAGGGTCCCTGATCGTAGTGTCGCGTTAGCAGCATCCTACAGTAGTGCTAGGGCACACTACTAACACTATGGGTGCACAGTGCCAATAGGTTGGCCCCACTTAGCAGCACTGGTGGCCCCTGACACAGCGCTACTGCTACGTCCTTTAGCAATAGGTTGTTACCTAACCCCCGCTGCTGCTAGGCGTAGCTGCCACCTTTTCCCACCCCTCCCCCTCCACTCCTTCCCCTCTCCCTCTATCTCCCTCACTTGGTTCTCCCACTACTAGGGAAAACCTTATAGGTAGAAGTTTAACAGTAGCGTGGGTCTAAGACGACGCTACAGGTAAGCCAATAGTAGTAGCGTGGCCTTGCAAAACGGCGTTGCTACTAACTGGTACCCACACTGCCCACCAGGCTAAGTATAGTAGCAGTGCGGCCAGCCAAAACGGCCCTACTGCTAAGACCATAGCAGTAGCGCGCATAGCGTGCCCACTGCTGCAACTATTGTTGCACTGTGCCACCACGTGGGCCCCTCTTAGCAGCAGCGCGGAGCGCTGAGTCCGCGCTACTGCTATGGCTCTTAGCAGTAGCGCCGGTCCTTGACCCACGTTGCTACTAAGTCAACCTTATCGTCTCTCACACGCCCGTCCACTTTCCCACTCCCCTCACTCACTCCCTCTGCCACTTCCTCCTCCCGTCGTCGCCTTCACATTGCCGCCAACATCCTCCCTCCTCTTACTTTATCTATTAGCGGCCGCCCTCCTCCCTCCTCTCTCCTCTGGCATCCTTCCTCTCCCTCCTCCGAGCGCCATCCTCCCTCCTCCTGCTCTCTCCTTTCTCCTCCCTCCTCCCTCCTCGTCCGGCCACCCTCCTCCTCTCTCTCCTCCGTCCCTCCTCCCTCCTGCCTTCCTCCATCCCTCCTCCCTCTATTCTTGTAGAATGTAGGTTTTTAATGTTTTTCAAATACAATAGAATGTACAATGTAAATTTTTAGTAAATGTAGGGGTTATAAGATATTTAGTATTGTAGATTATTTCAATAGATAGAAAATTTTCAATAATGTAGATTATTTGAATAGAATTGAATTTTTTTAGTAATGTAGGGGCAAAAGAACCAAATACCTTTAAATATTTAGTTATGCTTGCTATACAAATGAAATGTTAGGGTTCTAAAATGTACTGGAATGCTATATGAGAAATTTTTAGGTATCAAATTTAGTAATAAAATATTTTAGTAAGAAATTCTCGTAGATGTTTTTATAGATGTAGTAGTAGTAGATGAGTAGCAGTGACAATGTGAAGCTAGTTTTTTTAATGATAATTGATTCGGATAGAATTTCAAGTTTAAACATCTTTGTATGGGTATGGACATCTTTGTATAGCAGAGAAAATCCAAGTGGCCTATGTTTTGCCAGAGTGTTGATTCATTTCCGTTCTGGCAAATTTCAGGCGCTCGATATATCCTATTTTAGCAAAGGTCATGCCGGATTTTTCTGTGAATTTTAGCATGGCTTGTGCTAGAATATGTAGGAAATATCGAGTGCCCTGGATTTGCCAGAAAGAGAATTAAACAACATTTCAGGTTGACTTTAAGTCTGTTGGGGCTCCATACATGACAATCAAAAAATCCGTGAGGGAGAGTGTCCACCATATATGAGAGAAGAAGATATTTAGTATTGTAGATTATTTCAATAGATAGAAAATTTTCAATAATGTAGATTATTTGAATAGAATTGAATTTTTTTAGTAATGTAGGGGCAAAAGAACCAAATACCTTTAAATATTTAGTTATGCTTGCTATACAAATGAAATGTTAGGGTTATAAAATGTACTGGAATGCTATATGAGAAATTTTTAGGTATCAAACTTTGTAATAAAAAATTTTAGTAAGAAATTTTCGTAGATGTTTTTATAGATGTAGGAGTAGTAGATGAGTAGCTGTGATAATGTGAAGCTAGTTTTTTTAAATGATAATTGATCCGGATAGAATTTCAAGTTTAAACATCTTTGTATGTGCATGGACATCTTTGTATAGCAAGGAAAATCCGAGTGGCCTATGTTTTGAAAGAGTGTTGATTCATTTCCGTTCCGCCAAATTTTAGGCGCTCGATATGTCCTGTTTTAGCAAATGTCATGCCGGATTTTTCTGTGAATTTTAGCATGGCTTGTGCTAGAATATGTAGGAAATATCGAGTGCCCTGGATTTGCCAGAATGAGAATTAAACAACAATTCAGGTTGACTTTAAGTCTGTTGGGGCTCCATACATGACAGTCAAAAAATCTGTGAGGGAGAGTGTCCACCATATATGACAGAAGAAGAATGCCGGCTGTTGTCGTGGGGGTCGCTTCTCTTCCTTCTTCTCGTGATATACCTTGGTAATGCACGAGAGAAGGAGGAGAAGGGACTATCACCGATGGTCGAAATATCTGTGAGGGAGTGTCCACCATATATGAGAGAGGAAGAATCCTGACTATTGTCATGGGGGTAGCTTCTTCTTCACTCGAAGGTGCTAGACATTTTGGTGTAATGCACTTTCGAATGAAAGTAGGAGCTACCATCACCGACGGTCGCAAATGTCAGAGAGGAAGAATCCTGACAGCTTTTGATGGGGTCGCTTCTCCTTCGTTCCCGTGTGCTAGACATTTTGGTGTAATGCACTCGGGGACAAAGGGAGGAGCGACCATCACCGATGGTCGAATATATCATAGAGGGAGTGCCCACCATATACACCAAGTGAGATGAGAGTTTTCAAGGAAGACTCGATAGACCGAAAGTCGACCCGTGATGAATAACAATGATCTGCTGTCGTGAGTTCTTGGTAATTACCGTCGATTTATAATCTTTGAATTTTGAACACAGTAAATGTCTGACGATGATAGGATCCCGGAGTGCAACTACTGCTGCGATGATCCGGGTTTGTGTGATAGGGAGCCTCACCTGCAAAATGGTAGGTTTTTCACCGTGAAGCTGGAAGAGACCTAAGATGTTTGTACGGTACGCGACGACAAGCATTTCATTGTAATTAATCATCACTTGTGCTTCTTTGCTTCAACGTGTAATTTCTGGGTTTTTTTCAATTTGACTAGTACATCCCGTGCCATGCAAGACCATATGTCTTGCAGAAGCTCGGTTTCCAAGACTTTAAGAATATGGAGACGAGGAGGGCTCACCTAAGGACTAAACATGGTTATGCGTTTCGAGTTAAGCTGTAAAATGCTGTTAATCACTCCCATTTCGGTTGCTCTAATTGGGAATCTCTCTGCAAGGCATATGGATTTGAGGAGAATATGCAAATAACATTTGATATTCGTCCCGAAGATGATGATATTGAAAATAACATCGACATCTGGGTGGATCTGTATATACCTCCATTTTTGCCTGAATGTGAGTTTGTCAAACTAATTTGTTAAGTAATTTATATTGTTTATTTAAAAATATTTGGTTTTCATCGCTACTAAACTTGTTTATTTATAATTGTCAGCTTATTTTTTATCTTCAAGAAATACTCGGAAGGCTATAGACAGGACACACTACAGCTATAGCTCCAAGCATAATTGTGAGGAGAAAGGTTATCTTGTCTCATTCATAGATGATGTTGAGGCCTTTAAGACCAATCACTCTATCAGCCCAAATTTTAGTGGATACATGCCACTAGTCCATGAGTTGCATGATGGTAACTTCATTGCCAAAAACTTGGTATGATTTTATTAATGATGGTAACTTCATTGCATACATTCTTCTTAAGTAAACTACATAGCTAACTATATATGTTACTATTATGTTGTCCAACAGAAGCTCCCGAATGAGGTTGTGCCTGGCATGATGTTTACCGAAGGTCATATGCATATGGTTAGCTTACGACCAACTCCGCCGAAGACTTTCCATAGTGCATATTCGATTTCTTTAAAAGATGGAAGGCTCAATATCAAAGAATGGAGGAAAGTAATGAATGCGCACAGGCAACTAATTGGAGACAACATGAATGTGCACAAGCCACAAATTGGAGAAACGTGTATCTCCATTCTCCATTTTGGAGATAGACCGGTTTATCTGTTTTATGCTATTTTACCTAGGAGACAGGAGTAGGTCCTAGGTATTAAGAGCAATTAGTTAGTGTTGATTATGACTATGATGATGAGGAGAAGTTGTTATTATGTGCTACAATGTGTTAGAGTTGATGATGATGAGGAGGTGGACGAGTTGTGATTATAACTACTATGATGATGAGGAGTTGTGATTATGACTAGTGACCAAGTTGTTATATGGCTCATGGACGATAATGATGATGATGAGGAGTTGTTATATGACTATGATGTATTATGATGATAAGCTGTTAATAATATTTTTATTATTATGATTGTGAATCTTAGCTTTTGAGGTGATTGTCCCCATAGGAAATACTAGATGAATTCACCGCACGTTGCGGCAGGAAGTCAAAAGAAAATCATATATCTACAATGGAAGAAAGATAGTTTAGCTAAGTTGTCTCAACCATATGATATAATAGCAACGAACAAGGGATCTCATCTAAGTTGTCAGGACATGTGGCGTCCATGGATGCCTCTGTCACATCGGATGGAAGTAAATTATGGTGTGAATAATGAAAATCCTGTGTATTCTGAGGTGGTCATTCCACTTGCCGAAGATGCCTCAACCGACGAAAAAGACGGTCTATTTTTATTCTACTCCCTAGTGCTGCCCAAAGCTATACCAATAAAACGACAACTGCTGTTAAACAAAAACAAAAAAAAACGACAACTGACACACTTTTTCAGTTTCATATATTTTTTTCCGCACATCACACATTATTTCATCAATCGAAAGTTCAATTTGACAGGAATGGAGGGTTTGCCATCGCCACCATGCCTGGAGGCCGTTTGCACTCCTTAAGGCATTGCTCGACTGTTATGTAACACTGATTCGTCACTTTGCAACAGTAGTCATCAAGGCTTTCTTCGTAAACGCACAATGATAAATTTATCTTCTCTGTATCGATGCCATCGATGATTCGACCTATGGAATAACAGATAAACAATTACTGACGTTAGTATGATTTTCGATTGAGTAACAAACAAGAACCACATGCATGGGACAAAAAAGAGAAGAGAAAAAGACAGTCGTCAAGCACTAGCAAAGTACCTACTTCCAGCAGAAATAAGAAAATTATTAGAAGTAGACAAATAACTATTGCATGTATATCCCCTGCTTACATTCTGTAGTATTAGCAAGGCACACGAGGAGAAGTAGAGCACTAATGCGGGTCGTGTACATAATGATAATTTGATGCAACAGGGGCACTTGTTTCAAGAGAAAAGAGATTGACAGGAGAATATTTATGTGTTCTAACCAAAACTACAAGTAAATTTCTCCATCCACACATAATCCTGTATATATAGAGGGCGAGAGAGAGATCCTGTGATCCAAAAAGATCAATCAATAATTTGTATAATAAGCAGGTTATCATACCTTTCCATATATGGTTTAATTTGGAGAAATTTCCAAAATACGCTGGCGAAAATTTAAAGCTGATTGTCAAGTTTGGATTGGCTGGATTACCATCCTTCTGATTTTAGATGTGTTTCCAAACTCTACTCTCTTTTTAGGGATCGGCGGCAAACTGAAATCTGTAAAATTATATGTACCGTGAGTTCAAAATTACAGCTGCATGCCTGAACAGACTGATAGTACCGTGAGTTCAAACTCTACTCTCTTTTTACGGATCAATTTGAAGTCTGACATGTGTAGCTACGTTCATGATTAGGTTTTCTTTCAAGAAGTGGTTCATTTATTTAGTAATAATAGCACGTTGTGGTGACAGACCGGGAGGCGACCGATCGCTGCAAACTGCTTCACGCAAGGCAGCCAGGCAACGGTGCCGAGACCTCCAAGCCAGGCCCGTCGGCGTCAATGAACGAGGCCATGATGTTCGTTCAGTGGGGGAAGATGTTTCCGTCAACTGCAAGGCGTCTGTTATGACTTCGTAAAATCTCAAGATGCAATGCCGGCTAAGTCTCTCAGAGATACTCATAAAGGGAGGGTGTGCGTGCGTGTGTTCATAGGGGTAATAGTATATTTGTGTATGTGAGCGACTTTGATTGTACTGTGTTCAAAAAAATTAGCGAGGCCACGGCTGAAACAATTTGCTAATGTGCAGTCTTGTCTCAAGAACAAAATGCTAATGTGCAGTCTAGCGCAGGTGCAGCTATACCTCGCTCAACGCGACTTGGACGCTAGCCTCGCCTAAGGGAGCCCCATACCTGACCAGCCCAACTCGCGGGAGGCCACATCCTTATTTCTTTCTGTTTTTTCTCACACTTTTGGTTTTCATTTTTTGCTTTAATCTTTTAGTTTTGTTTATACTTTCAAAAACAATCTAAATATATATATCACAAAAATTACTCTGCACAATTGTTTTGAAAAATGTTAATCTAGCATTTGTAAAATGTTAAATGTGTATAAAAATGTTCTTGTGTATATAAAAAATGTATACAAAAATATACAATTTTTAGGAAAAAAGCTGTTCATGTATATCAAGCATTTGAAAAAATGGATCATGCATAAAAAAGGTTAATCATATATTTCAAAAATGTTAACCGTGTATAAAATAATGGTGTTGATATATACCGAAAATATACAATGTGTATGAAAAAGGTAGTCATCAAACACAACTTTATTAAAAAAATCATCTATTTCAAAAATGTTAAAAGTGTACAAAATATTTTTCCTGATGTATACAAAGAATATAGAACGTGTATTATAAATGTGAACACAATAATAAAATAATTATAAGAATGTTGGTCATGTATAAAAAAGTTAATAATATATTTCAAAGTGTTAAAGATGTATTAAAAAATGTTCCTGATATATACCGAAAAAGTACAATGTGTATGAAAATGTAGTCATCAAACATAATTAGTTTTTAAAATGTTAATCATTTATTTCAAAAAAATTCAAGGTGTACAGAAAAACGTTCCTGACGTATGCAAATAATATAGAACATGTATTAAGAAATTTGAACATAAATTAATTAAAAATGTTGATCCTATATAAAAAAGTTAACCATATATTTCAAAAATGTTAAGCTCGTATTAAAAAATGTTCCTGATATATACTAAAAATGTACAATGTGTATGAAAAAAGTAGTCATCAAACATAATTTTTTAAATGCCATGGAGGACAGTACCGGGATCGAAGCCGTCAAACGAGATATGGTTCAACGCATGAACGATGCCCTCCTTTGTGACATATCAGCACATTTGGGCTATCCTGGTGCTTGGGCAATGCGGGATTGGGCCCCACCTCTCTGTGTCATCACCGTCTCATTCCCACCCGGCAGGGGGATGTGATTTTGAACGTCTGTATCCGTCACGTTTGTCACACCGGGATCATGATTGGCAGTCGTAACTACAGTCGTTGCAGTCATCGATGATGGGAGTGCCAACAAGAATGTCACGAGGGCTACCGGCTACACTAGACACAGACATCGGTGAGGTCCCTTCCACCGGCAGATGTCGACCCCTTGGCAAGATGCCGCTGACGTCCAATCATTGACCTTGAACTACGGAGTAATGAAACCAGATGAAGAGGGTTTAGCGAGAAAGCAACCGAGGCTCACTTGGCAGTAGGAACAAAATGTGGTGCGAATACCCGACGCACGAGCTCCTCCTTCGATTTCTTCCGTTGAGACACATTGGACCACGGATCACCTTGATCCTCGTGAGCAACATTTGAAAGGGCCACATTTGCCTCCTAGACAGCCACCTCCTCGACATCAAGAAGATCGGCGTCATCATCGATGACTAGGGGCTCAAATTACGATCCAGAAGTTGGCCACTTTGCCGCCGGTGATAGAGCACAAGGCAAGAGAGTAATACGCCTGTGATCCATTAAGATCCAAGCACCAACACTAACCATACAGTCCATGATCACCAGCAACCTGGTTCCTCTCCCCTCCCGTAGATGTCATCCTTCCTCGATGTTCTAATCGGAGTCCCGGTGGAGAGTCATGCCATACAGCCGATCAAACTGAAGAAGGCGTGGGCACCAGTCCATCCGTCCATCTAGGAGCGCGCTGGAGAAAGACGTCGACCACGGCAGTGGCGGCGGGGGTTCTGGCGGTCTTACTATCGCCTCAGAGCCTTGGCAGGTTCGAGAATATTCATAGAAAAGTCTTTATGTGGGGGTATGTCCTTATGTGGCTTGACGCAACAATAAAAAAGTATTGCTTTACTACTTGGCATGGTGCACACAAAAGTGTAAACCAAAACCTATAACTGTTGTGCACCAACTATTTGGGAAAGAAACCAAAGGATATATCCAGACAGTGTGACTATTTGGGAAAGAAACCAAAGGATATATCCAGACAGTGTGACTATTTGGGAAAGAAACCCAGACAGTGTGGCACGGTTTCTTCCGTACCGACAAGGGAGCAAGCTGAATTAGGTATCTCCCTCCATGGAGCGGATCCCAATGACGTGTCATGTGCCTTGTGTCGAGAAAAGACAAGGAATAACGAGGACAATAGAAAGGAGTAAAATAAAGTTGAAAAGGACGGGGAGATCAGAGGTGGGACCATGGTTGGCCGAAAGCGCATATAGGTGCTCGTGTCCAAATAATGAAACAGAGGAGGGGAGTGCAGAAGGGTCTAGGTCGTGACACGCGTGACTGTTGCGTAGTAAGGTTGAGTTTTTTGTACAGTCTGATATGTTCCAAAATCAGAACGAATAATCTTTCCGCGCCATGTTCTGGTACCAAATTAAGGTTGGGAGAGGATATGAAGGACACCGAGCTAGGCGATGATATCATCAAATGGTTTGTTTGGTACCAAATTAATCACTACCAAGAAAAGAAAAGGTGTGCCACGTAGGTAGTACAGATTAAGCAATAGATTAGCACTGCACCACGGCATATATTTAGCAGGATACAATGTATTGCGCTGCATCCAAAGCGGTTAATTACATTTATACATTGGGGGTCCGTCTATATCTCATCTAGATATGAGATAATATCTCACATCTAACATGATGTCATTCTACATCAGCGCCAACTCATCCAAAAAAAATCCACCCTGTTCTTTGTCTTTAATTTTGTTAGTTTGTCTCATTTTTTTTGTCTACCCTCCAGCCCCACCATAAACGACACTCTCCTTCCTTGGGTGGGCCTTATATTTTTTTTCCTCGCTGTTGTTACCTATTATACATTTTGAACAAACACAACAAAGGCAAAACACACAGAGGCGATAAAAATGTTTTTGACAGCCAGATCGGGGCAGCACTTGTTCGTACGCGCGCACATGTATTCGTACATGTACATGCACCTGTATTTGTACGCGTTGTCGAGTCTTTCTTCTGAGTGTCACATACACGCACATGGCCATGCTAGTTGCTTTCGTTCTCTATAGTTCAACCGTGCATGCATGGAGACAGGGTATATGCACTCGCTCACTCACCAATGCTAGCTAGCTAAGCTTCATATGTAATGCATCTCTGGGTCATCCTCGACGCGTACATGTACATGTACAAGATTGTATTGTCTACCATTGATCATTAATCAATAAAGTCCCTAGTATGTTTTGAAAAAATGTGTGCATGCATGAGCTAAAAGACATGCATGCTTCTTTTTTTCCTATATACTACTACACTAATTTTATGTAAACCATTTACAAAAAAGTAAAATTTGGAAATATGGTCATGCATTGCATGCAGAAAATGCTCGAGTTGGAGGATGAGCTTGCAACTGACCAAAACACAACTGCGAGCCCAATTGAGAGTCGTGGGCTGACATGCAATTGGGACAAAAACAACTATGTGGCCCAGTTACGAGCCGAGCATGGACTTGCAACTTGGAGGAAACACAACTACAAACCCAGTTGCGAGTCAGGGGTGGACTTGCAACTGAGGCAAAAAAAAAAGGGTCAGGTCTAGATTTGCCCAGTTGCGAGTTGACGGTGAGCTTGCAACTAGGGCACAAAAAAATATCAGACCCAATTGCGGGTTCATGGTGGACTTGCAACTGGGACAAAAAAACTCTGTGCCATTGCGAGTTCGATTTTGGCCTTGCAACAAGGATAAAAAAAAGTTGGACCCTAGTTACGAGTCGAGGGTTGACTTGCATCTGGAACAAAAAAAAGTCAGGCCCTAGTTGCGAGTCGAGGGTGGACATGCAATTGGGACAAAAAAAGTCGGACCCTAGTTACGAGTCGAGGGTTGACTTTCAAGTAACACTAGTAGAAAACAGGGCTTTGGTCTAGGCCAGCCCAGCCCATTAGTCCCGGTTCAGTTAGGAACCGGGACACATGGGGGCATACGTCCCGGTTCGTGCGCCCAGGGGGCCGGCCGGGGCTCGTGGGGCATTGGTCTCGGTTCCAGACACGAACCGGGACCAATGGGCCTCGCTCCTGGCCCACATCCATTTGTCCCGGTTCGTGGCTGGAACCGGGACCAAAGGGTGGCCTTTAGTCCCGGTTCCAACCACGAATCGGGACCAATGTTGTGCCTATATATACCCCTCGCCCGCGAGCAGAGCACTCCACTGCTCTATTTTTTTCTGGCCGGCGAGGGGAGGGGTTTGTGGTGCTCTAGCTCACCTCCTATGCACATGAGGTGTTCGATGAAATGCCCGAGCAACACTACTTAAGCTTTCTCCTCTCCAAACTCGACCTTCAAGCTCCATTTTCCTCAAGATTTGTCTAGATTTAGCGGTCCGTCACGTCCCGTCCCCGTCTTCACCGCCGTTGATTGCCCGCGCCGATCTCGTCGCCGGCATAACCGTGGTGAGCCTCTTGTTCTTATCTTCTTTCTAAAAGAAAAAAATTCTTCCTTGTATGATTTAGATAGATACTTGTCTAATTTTCTTACTTTTATTATTGTTTGTTATTTTATAGTGCGATGGTATTGGTATCCGCCCCCGTCGGCCCTCGTCCTGTCTATGATTCGGATGTGGTATATATTATATTTTATAACTATTTGGTTCATTTATTGTTTATGACAATTATGCCGACCAACGTGACATAGATTTTTTTATCTAGGAGGTATGTGGATCGGAAATTCCAACCGACTCTATTGTCGAGAGGTTAAATTTAGTTCAAGAAGAAATCAATTACTTGAAGGAAAAATTGAAAAAAATTGAGGAGGAGAAGATGATATTGGAGTTGCATGTTGCGGATGTCGTCGATGATCACAAGATCAAGATGGATGCAATGCGCTTCAAGATTAGAAAGTATAGAAAATATGTCATTCATACCGAGGCTTGGTATCATTGTGCCGTTGGATCAATTGTTACCTTGGTTGCGATTATGATCGCATTTGTTGTTGCATTGAAATGTTTTACATAGTTTCAATGTATGGTTTAATTAGATGCTCTGGAGAGTTATATGTTGTTCAATAAGAACTATGTATGTACTTTGGTTTTAATGTGATGATGAACTTCTATTAATTTGGTCACTTATCTATTCATGATGTTTTGTAATGGTTTTTTACACACTTAATTATATATAATGCACGCAGATGAACCGGCAATGGATGTACGGTGACAGACGCACCTCCGAGTACATTAAGGGCGTGCATAATTTTCTCGAAGTGGCTGAGGCAAACAAGCAGAATGGTTTTATGTGTTGTCCATGCCCTATATGTGGGAATACGAAGTCTTACTCTGACCGGAAAATCCTTCACACCCACCTGCTTGAGAAGGGTTTCATGCCACACTATAATGTTTGGACCAGGCACGGAGAAATAGAGGTCATGATGGAAGACAGAGAAGAAGAAGAGGACGATGACAACTATGTGCCCCCTGAATACGGTGATGCTGCAACGGGGGAAGCTGAAGATCAAGAGGAACCAGACGATGTGCCCGATGATGATCTCCGCCGGGTCATTGCTGATACAAGGAGACAGTGCGAAAGTGAAAAGGAGAAGCTGAAATTCGATCGCATGTTAGAGGATCACCAAAAAGGGTTGTACACCAATTGCGAAGATGGCAACATAAAGCTCGGTACCGTACTGGAATTGCTGCAGTGGAAGGAAGAGAATGCTGTGCCTGACAAAGGATTTGAGAAGCTACTGAAAATATTGAAGAAGAAGCTTCCAAAGGATAACGAATTGCCCGACAGTACGTACGCAGCCCCGTATGCCCTCTATGATTGGAGGTGCAGAAGATACATGCATGCCCTAATGACTGCATCCTGTACCGCGGTGCGTACAAGGATTTGAACGCATGCCCGGTATCCGGTGCATTGCGGTATAAGATCAGATGAGATGACCCTGTTGATGTTGACGGCGAGCCCCCCAGGAAGAGGGTTCCTGCCAAGATGATGTGGTATGCTCCTATAATACCACGGTTGAAACGTCTGTTCAGAAACAAAGAGCATGCCAAGTTGATGCGATGGCACAGAGAGGACCGTAAGAAAGACGGGAAGTTGAGAGCACCCGCTGACGGGTCGCAGTGGAGAAAAATCGAGAGAAAGTACCGGGCTGAGTTTGCAGGTGACCCAAGGAACGTATGGTTTGGTTTAAGCGCGGATGGCATTAATCCTTTCGGGGAGCAGAGCAGCAATCACAGCACCTGGCACGTGACTCTATGTATCTATAACCTTCCTCCTTGGCTGTGCATGAAGCGGAAGTTCATTATGATGCCAGTACTCATCCAAGGCCCTAAGCAACCCGGCAACGACATTGATGTGTATCTAAGGCCATTAGTTGAAGAACTTTTACAGCTGTGGAATGGAAATGGTGTACGTGTGTGGGATGAGCACAGACAGGAGGAATTTGACCTGCATGCGTTGCTGTTTGTAACCATCAATGAATGGTCTGCTCTCAGTAACCTTTCAGGACAGACAAACAAGGGATACCACGCATGCACGCACTGTTTAGCTGACACCGAAAGTATATACCTGGACAAATGCAGGAAGAATGTGTACCTGGGGCATCGTCGATTTCTTCCGACCAACCATCAATGCCGAAAGAAAGGCAAGCATTTCAAAGGCGAGGCAGATCACCGGAAGAAGCCCGCCATGCGTACCCGTGATCATGTACTTGCTATGATCAATGATTTACACGTAATATTTGAAAAGGGTCCCGGCGGACTATCTGTTCCGTATGACGCTGAGGGACGCGCTCCCATGTGGAAGAAGAAATCTATATTTTGGGACCTACCCTACTGGAAAGACCTAGAGGTCCGCTCTTCAATCAACGTGATGCACGTGACAAAGAACCTTTGCGTCAACCTTCTAGGCTTCTTGGGCGTGTATGGAAAGACAAAAGATACACCGGAGGCACGGGAGGACCTGCAACGTTGGCACGAAAAAGACGGCATGCCTCCAGTGCAGTATGAAGGTCCTGCCAGCTACGCTCTTACCAAAGAAGAGAAGGAAATCTTCTTTGAATGCCTGCTCAGTATGAAGGTCCCGTCTGGCTTCTCGTCGAATATAAAGGGAATAATAAATATGGCAGAGAAAAAGTTCCAGAACCTAAAGTCTCATGACTGCCGCGTGATTATGACGCAACTGCTTCCGATTGCATTGAGGGGGCTTCTACCGGAAAACGTTCGATTAGCCATTGTGAAGCTATGTGCATTCCTGAATGCAATCTCTCAGAAGGTGATCGATCCAGAAATCATACCAAGGCTAAGGAGTGATGTGGCGCAATGTCTTGTCAGTTTCGAGCTGGTGTTCCCACCATCCTTCTTCAATATCATGACGCACGTCCTAGTTCATCTAGTAGACGAGATTGTCGTTCTGGGCCCCGTATTTCTAACAATATGTTCCCCTTTGAGAGGTTCATGGGAGTCCTAAAGAAATATGTCCGTAACCGCGCTAGGCCAGAAGGAAGCATCTCCATGGGCCATCAAACAGAGGATGTCATTGGGTTTTGTGTTGACTTCATTCCTGACCTTAAGAAGATTGGTCTCCCCCAATCGCGGTATTAGGGGAGACTGACTGGAAAAGGCACGCTAGGAGGGGACTCAATAATATGCAGGGACGGGCATTCTTGGTCTCAAGCACACTACACAGTTCTACAGAACTCTACCTTGGTGACCCCGTATGTCGATGAACACAAGAACATTTTGCGCTCCAAACACCCGGAGAAGTGTGACGACTGGATTACATGTGAACACATCAGGACTTTCGGCAGTTGGTTTGAAACACGTCTCAGAGGTGACAGCACTGTTTCTGATGAGCTGTACTCGTTGTCCAGGGGACCATCTTCGACTGTATTGACTTACAAAGGATACGAGATAAATAGCAATACATTTTACACGATCGCCCAAGATCAAAAGAGCACCAACCAAAACAGCGGTGTCCGCTTTGATGCAGCAACCAAGAAGGGGAAAGGACACATATTATGGTTACATAGTGGACATATGGGAACTTGACTACGGACATGATTTTAAGGTCCCTTTGTTTATGTGCAAATGGGTTAATCTGTCAGGAGGCGGGGTACAGGTAGACCCACATTATGGAATGACAACAGTGGATCTGAACAATCTTGGGTACACAGACGAACCATTCGTCCTAGCCAATGATGTGGCGCAGGTTTTCTATGTGAAGGACATGTCTACCAAACCGAGAAAAAGAAAAGATAAGGAAGCGAATACATCATACGATGAGCCAAAGCGCCACATAGTTCTTTCAGGAAAAAGAGACATCGTGGGATTGGAGGGCAAGACAGACATGTCTGAAGATTATGAAAAGTTTCATGAAATTCCTCCCTTCAAAGTCAAGGCTGACCCAAGCACCATGTTAAGCGATGAAGAATATCCATGGTTACGGCGCAATAAGCAAATGACACAAGCGAAGAAAAAGTGAAGACAGATGAAGTCAGAAAGGGTTGAAAATTGATGATGTGGCTTTGAATGGTTCATTTTGAGCACACAAAAAGTCTGGAGTTCAAATAAGTTCAAAAAAATGAAATCCCTTTGTAACAGATGAGTTTTTGTCCGAAACCCTGATACTTCGAAAGAGATTGTCCATTTTGTACACGAAGTGCATCCAGTTTTTGCCGTAACCCTCTCAACTTTCTAGCACATGCTATGATGGTGAAATGATGATATCATGCCAATTTTCAACCTCTTCAGAGTTCATTTGAAGTGCTTTTCAATTTCAGGGTCATTTAGCTCAAAAAAATCAGTAAATGCATGAAAAATAATAGATGAACTCAGAAAGGGTTGAAAATTGATGATGTTGCTTTGAATGGTTCATTTTAAGCACAGAAAAAGTGTGGAGTTCAAATAAGTTCAAAAAAATGAAATCCCTTTGTAACAGATGAGTTTTCGTCCGAAACCCTGATACTTCGAAAGAAATTGTCCATTTTATACACGAAGTGCATCCAGTTTTTGCCGTAACCCTCTCAACTTTTATGAAACTCTAATAGAAAAAATAATAAACTAAAAGAATGAACTAGAAAATTTTAATGAAACTCAAATAGAAAAAAGAATGAACTAGAAAACTTTAATGAAACTCTAATAGCAAAAGGAATAAACTAAAATTTACGCAACTAAAATTAGCAAAGTATTTTCTGTTCAAAACATTAAAAGCAAAAAGAATTTTCAAAAAGAACTTTTTTTGTTAGAAACTTTAATAGCAAAAAGAATTATCATAAAGTTTTTTTTTGTTAGAAACTAAAATAACAAAAACTGTTTTTGAATATAACGATAAAACACAGTAATATTAAATAGCAGTAAAAAGAATCACTCAAAAATCTATTTTTCTAGTAAAGTTAATCACAAACTAGTGATTCACACAAATTTCAAAGAATTCAAATTTAAACTATTCAAATTGGAAAACTAATGGCACTAACAGAAAGTTTATAAATTATTACCTAAAAGCAAAAAGAATTAAAAAATAAAGCAAAAAACAAAAGAAAATAAATAAAGCAAAAAACAAAACAGAAAAACTGTAAAACTGTAAAAAAATAGAATTTTTTTTTGTGTGAATCACCCAAAAATAACAAAAAGCAAAAAGATTTTTTTTGTTAGAAACTAAAATAACAAAAACTGTTTTTGAATATAATGATAAAACACAGTAATATTAAATAGCAGTAAAAAGAATCACTAAAAAATATATTTTAATAGTAAAGTTAATCACAAACTAGTGATTCACACATATTTCAAAGAATTCAAATTTAAACTATTCGAATTGGAAAACTAATGGCACTAACAGAAAGTTTATAATATTTATTACCTAAAAGCAAAAAGAACTAAAAAATAAAAGAAAATATATAAAGCAAAAAACAAAACAGAAAAACTGGAAAAAGATAGAAAAAATGCTACCTACTGGGCCACCACGGCCTGAATACGACTAGAAACCCAACCACGGGCCAGGATTCAGGCCCGCAGAAGGCCCAGTAGGCCCACATGCAGAGGAGAGTTAGGTTAGGCCCGTAAGCCTGCATTTGAGAGGAGCTCGAGAGGGCAGCGGCAGTGGGGTTTATAAACCACTCCGCGCCCCTCTCAACTAGCGAGGTGGGACTAAACTTTTGGCCGCGGGCAGCACAAGGCCTTTGGTCCCGGTTGGTGCCACCAAACCGGGACTAAAGGTGGGCTTTGGTCCCGGTTGGTGGCACCAACTGGGACCAAAGGTCTCTGTTTCCCGCCATTTGGGCTGCTGAAAAGAGACCTTTGTTCCCGGTTGGTGGTACCAACCGGGACTAAAGGGGGGCATTGGTCCCGGTTGGTGCCACGAACCGGAACCAATGCTTCGTGTATATAAGCAAGACTTGTGAAAATTTTCAGTTTCTTCGCAGTTCCCCTCCGACGGCCCCGACCTCCTCGACGCCGCCAGGCTGCCCGACGCCGTCGCCGTCGCCCGTGCCCGTGCCCCGCCCCCGAGCCCACGCCGACGCCCTCCGCCGCCCACGCCTCGTTGCCGTCGCCGTCGCCGTTGCCAACTCCCCTCCGCGACCTCGCCGTCGCCGACAGCCTCCCCGACCTCGCCGTCGCGTCCCCGCGCCGGCCCCTGCCCTGCCCCGCGCGCGCCGCCTCTGCCTCAGCCCGGCCCCGACCTCGCCGTCGCCAACGCCGCCCCCAATGAGCCACCGCGCCCCTGCCCTGCCCCCCCGCCGTCGCCGCCGCCGTGGACATGGCCGCCGTGGCCCCCACATATATGTTTTTTTTCTGCATATATATATGATTTTTTTTGCATATATGTTGATGTATGTTGATGTAATGTTGATGTATGGATATATATGTATGCATATATGATGATTTTTTGTTCAGCGTCATAAATGATATTTTTTTCTGCATATATATCTGATCATATGAATTTTTTTGTTCATAGATCATGTGATTTTTCTTGTTCATATATCATATGACGTTTTTATTGTTCATAGATGATCGATCATATTTGTTCATATGTAGGCAAGCGAAGTCGTTGTCGTTAGTTGTACTGTTTAGGGTTAGGGTCGTCGAGGAAGAAGCAAAATAAGGAAAAAGAAGAAAAGAGGAAGAAGGAAGAAGGAAGAAGAAGAAAAAGAAGGAGAAAAAAATAAGAAGAGGAAGAAGAAGAAAAAAAAAGAGGAGAAGAAGGAATAGAGGAGAAGAAGGAAAAATAGATTAATTCTTCTTCTCCTTTTTTTTCTTCTTCTTCTTCTTTTGTTTTCTCTTCTTCTTCCTCTTCTTAATTTTTATCGGGAACGAGGGTGTCGAGGATCACCGAGCGGTCGAGGGTCGGCAACTAGGGTAGAGGGTCGAGGAAAGCCGAGGGGTCGAGGGTCGAGTAACGCCGAGGGGTCGAGGGTCGCGAACTAGGGTAGAGGGTCGAGGGTCAAGGAACGCCGAGGGGTCGAGGGTCGGGAACTAGGGTAGAGGGTCGTGGATCGCCGAGCGGTCGAGGGTCGTGAACTAGGGTAGAGGGTCGAGGGTCGTCTAGGGGTCGAGGGTCCACATTTATCAAGAATGCCCCCATTATGGATGTGCACAAGTTGATCCAATTTTTTTCTGATCTCATCTATATATATATTCTTCTATATGTCACGTTGTCTGTCAAAGTATTGAAGAAATCCATGGCTTCGTCATTAGCCGGAAGTAACAGGCGTATGATGCTACGAAGCTCTTCAAAGTTGTTTTGGAACGGAGTTCCGGATAGAATAATTCGCTTTTTGGTACGAATTTCAGCAAAGGCCTTCCAAATAGCGATATTTGGAAGGCTCTTGCTGAACTTTGTACCAAAAAGCGAATTATTCTATCGGGAACTCCGTTCCAAAACAACTTTGAAGAGCTTCTTACCATTATACACCTATCATTTCCGGCTAATGATGAAGTCATGGTTTTCTTGAATTCTTTGACACTAGACAACGTGACATATAGAAGGGTAGATGAGATCAGGAAAAATATGGACCATTTTCTGCACATCCAGGATAGCGTCATTTTGTTAAATCCCTTGTCGGTCCGGACATTCGGACATTCATGAGAGAGGCGGTCCGACCCAAACCCTAGAAGCGTTGTCGAGGCCACCCCAAACCCTAGAAGCATTGCCTAGGCCACCCCAAACCCTAGAAGCGTTGTCGAGGCCACCCCAAACCGTAGAAGCATCGAGCTAGCTAGGTCTATGTTTGCACTAATATATCCATCTGTCATGTTTGTATATTAATTGCCATGTTGTAATATTTGCAGAAACTATGGAGCACCGAGACATCGAAGCAGAACAGTTGTTGGGGGACATAATCCTCGGCGGAGGTGATGTCTTGTCGTTTCTCAACGACACCGATGGTCTGGAAGGAGAGGGTGAAGCAGGCTCCGGTGATCGAACAATGGAGGTGGAAGGACATGATTATGATGGCTCCGGGGACGGAATGCCGGTGGAAGAAGGAGACCGTGATGACTGCTCCGGTGAGCGAACGGAGGAAGGAGATGTTGCAAAGTCCGGCGAGGTATATATATTAATTAAGCTTGTGCTGACTAGCTAATTCATGCATTAATTGTTTTGGTATGTACACATATTAACTCTCTTCTTTCTTCTTTTCTAGCCCTCCGGATCGAGCCAAACTTCGGTAACGAGACGAGGCCCGAAGAAAAGGATGCGCCAGGATGAAAGGTTCACGATCACAGCAATCAAGGGCGATGGCCAACCGATTGAACCCAGCCGGACCAAGGAAGCATTTTCTGATCAGTGCAGGGTTCTTGTTAGGGACATGATTCCGATCAGCATCCACCAATGGAATAAGCCTAAGAGCGAAGACCCTCAAATGTCTTTTGTCAGCGATAGACAGAAAGATGATCTTTGGACCGCGCTGAAGGCAAATTTCACCCTACCGCCAGAGGAGGATCCGGATAAGCCAGTTATAGATCCATTGGTCAAGGCTCATGCTCTTAAGAAGATGGCAGATCTATTCAGGAGGTGGAAGAATGAGTTGAAATCAACGTTTGTCGACAAAGGGACGACTCCAGAATTCACTGGCCGATTTGAGAAGATAAGAGATCACTGGCCCACAAGACATCGGAGAAGAGTAAGAAGATGTCTGCGACAAACAAGTTAAATGCTGCAAAGAAGGAGCATCACCATCGCACGGGCTTAGGTGGCTACCTCAAAGCCCGGCCATTGTGGGACAAGGCTGAGAAGGACCTGCTTGATAAAGGGGTCGAACCAGAGACATTGAACTGGCCAGACCGTTCAAGGACTTGGTTCTTCGGGGTTGGGGCAACCTTGGACCCTGAAACAGGGAAGTGCCGTTGGACGAAGGAGCAACTTGAAATACCCGTCAAGAAGCTTCAGAAGTATATCGCCGCAGCGCAGGAAGGGACGTTCGTTCCCGACAGAGAGAACGACGAGCTCACACAAGCCCTCGAGAATCTTGAGCACCCAGGACAAACACGAGGCACGGCAGGCTCCGTTGTGTGAAAGGTTGGGTTTCCCAGCGCAGGCGGTTACAAAACACGGGAGAGGAGGAGGAAAGTGGAGCAGACCAAACTGCAGAAGCTGAATGCAAGGGTACGAGCGCTAGAGGAACAAGCACTACTAGTTCAGAGCCAGCGACCTGCCAGAGCTACCCCACCATCTCAGCGGAGAAGCAGCGTGGCTTCCACCGAGCTCCTTCAGCAGCCTGACTTCACGGCTCCCAGCTACCCCGTGGATGCTATCACGGAGGCTCAAGATTGCCACCTTATGACGCAATGGCAGCACCTCAAAGTCCAGGCGGCTGTCGGCTCTGTTGCACCTCCTCAACCCGGCGCAACTTTTCACTGCCTTCCGATTCCAAAGGCTATACTGTTGTGATGGTCGATGAAATAACGAAGGGATTTGAGGAGCTCGAGCTTGACCACCCTACCGGTGAAGGGGAGACTCGGCTGGGTCTTGCTCTGAAGTCTCCATGTCTATGGCGGAAGGAGCTCATCAACCTTCCGAACTGGACGCCTCCTCCTCCTCCTCCGGCGAGTCAGGGCACTCCGCCTCCTCCTCCTCCGGCGAGTGATCAGGGTAGTCTACCTCCTTCTCCGGCTGCTCCGGCGCATGGCGGCACTCCGCCTCATTCTCCCCCTGCGTCGGCGCGTCCGAGCAGCCCGCCTCCTTCTCCGCCTCGTCAGCAACAGCGGAAGACAGCCGCCGCCGCTCCGGCTGCTCCGGCGCATCGTAGCACTCCGCCTCCTTCTCCGCCTCGTAAGCAACGAAGGAAGACAGCCGCAGCCGCTCCGGCTGCTCCGGCATCTAGCAGTACAGCCAGATGCGGGAGGCAATACATATTCGGCCCATCTCTCAAGCCTCAAGAGAAATTACCATACGAGATGACCGAGGAGGAAAACGAGGAGATCTGTCAAGCCCAAGTGAAGGACTTTTTTGCAAAGAAAAATCCACCTCCGGAGGAGAAGATAGATCCGGTGAAATTGCAGCGCACTTTGAAGAACCTGAAGCGACCACCACCGCCTCCGCCGGATGACAACCATGTCCGCGCTCTTAAAAAGGCAGTGGAAGGAGCGCGCCGGTCGGAAACTACTTCAAGTGACAAAAGGTTACAAGAACGAAGAAGTGGGAACAAAATTCCCCAGCTCGGCGAACAGGCAAACCCATCGTGCCCCCCGCTCAAGGTGTCTAGCGATATCGTCGCAAATCTGCCGGGGATGGTGCCCGGTACCAATCCTGGTGATTACTTGCCTGACGATGCACATTTTGATACAATGGAGGTGGACGAACACAAATACCAGTACGGGAAGCCTCTCGTCAGACCTGGTGATCCTCCTCTAACAACGATGATGCGAAGATTCCATAAGTGGTACATGGACACCTGCAAGTCTGGGAAGGATATTTTGACGCTGAGAGTTTAATAGGAGCACGACCTCGTTGGAATTGATCTGTTGTCTGTTCCATTTGAGGAGTTCTTCCAGTTTTTCAATCAAAAGGACCTCGATAAAATAATCATCACTTGCTACTGTCTGTAAGTACTATACTTCTGTAATTAAGTCTCTATATATAGCTCAGCTCTTTCATTGCATGTATATATAATTATCCTCACTATATTATGCAGATTGAAGATCGTCGAATGCAGAAATGCACAAATCTATGATATTGGGTTCATTAACACAAATCTCATAGATGAATGGACGGTTACATATAATGCGAAAAAAACCGAGGCCAACTTGCTACAATTGTTGCTTAAAAATCAAAACAAAGATAAAATACTCTTTCCTTACAACTTCAAGTGAGTGTTACTGTCTTCTGCATATTCGGTTTCCCTTATTACTCGAGGTTGTAGTAATGTAATTGATGAGTTTTGCATGCATGCGCAGCTTCCACTTTATTCTCCTAGAGATTAAGCTTGAGCAGGGACTAGTAACCGTCTTAGACTCAAGACGAAAAGATCCCAAGGATTATGCGGCCATGACTGAAATGCTCCAGAAGTAAGTTCAATCGATCATTATCGCACCATATCGGCAACTTTGGTCATTTCCTGATATCAAGTAATTATTTTCTTTGTCTCGCAGGGTTTGGAAAGTGTTCACCACAGAAGCTCCGGGACTGCAGGGGGAGCTGCGATTTACACACCCGAAAGTAAGTACTACTAGCTAGTTCCGCGCATCTCCCATTGATTCTAGCTAGTTTCATCAATACCATTTATAATGCTTGATTATCAGTTTGATTGACCTTTATTTCTCGTAAAGTGGTTGTGGCTGGAAGGCGGGAATAATTTTTGTGGATACTACGTTTGCGAGTACATCTACAATGCGACGACCTCTAAGCGGGGCTACTCTGAAAAACAATATGAAGTGCGTAAGCAATAATATTCACAATTTTATTTTATTACCATCATTTGTGTTGAGTTTCATTCATATATATGTATTGACCCCCTTCTTCAAATTAGATTTGGCAGATGCGGGATGAACTCCTACCACAAGATCGCATAAAAGCAATTCAAGAGGAATTGGCGGGATTCTTTCTTGACCACGTCATCAATCCAGCCGGAGAATACTATGTGGAACTTGACATCAAATGTTAGGGATTGTAAGAGATCTTATATTGTATATATGTAGCTAGTAGCGTCGGATAGATATACGAAAACTTGTTGTTCGACCAATCTCTCAGAGAAGGAGGAGGTCGATCACTTCTCTCTGTATATGTTCATGACGATCTTGTGTACTTAATGGTTTCCTTCATTTGCTTACTAGCTAGTATGTCGAGTCCTCTCTATACGTATAGTACGTAGCGTCGACCAAGCACGGAGATAAGAGATGACACTTCTCTCTAGCTATTATCTAGCTAACACTATATATGAAACCCGTAAATTAACCCTACAAAACCGCCAAAACCCCCAAACCCCCCACCCCCCTTCAAAAAAAAAAACCCCAGCTCCTGTGCTGCTGACACGTGGATGATCTTTGGCCCCGGTTGGTGTCACCAACCGGGACCTCTTTCCTGCGCTCGCCGCAGCGGCCACGTGGAGCCCCATCTGTCCCGGTTCGTATAAGAACCAGGACTAAAGGTGTTGGGCTTTAGTCCCGGTTCCCGAACCGGGACAAATGGGCCTTTTTCTACTAGTGTAAGACAAAAAAATGATCGGGCCTAGTTGCGAGTCGATGGTGCACTTGCAACTAAGACAAAAAAATGTCATATCCAAGTTGCTAGTTGAGGGTGGACTTGCAACTGAGACAAAAAAGGTTGGTCCCCAGTTCCGAGACGAGAGTGGACCTGCAATTGAGTCAAATAAAGGCTGGGCCGTAGTTGCGAGTCGAGGGTGGACTTGCAACCATGACAGATAAAATGGTCGGGCCCTAATTGCGAGTTGAGGGTGGACCTGTAACTAGGACAAAAAAAGGTCGAGGCCCAGTTGCGAGTCATGAGTGGGATTGCAACTAGGACAAAAATGACCGAGCCCTAGTTGCGAGTCAAGGGTGGACTTGAAACTAGGACAAAAAAAGTCGAAGCCCCGTCGTGAGTCGGGGTGAACATGCATCTGGGACAAAAAAAATGCCAGCCCTAGTTGCGAGTTGAGGATGGACTTGTAATTGGGACCAAAAAAAAGGTCGACACAGAGTTGTGAGTCGAGAATGAACTTGCGACGGGAATAAAAAAAGTCAGGCCAGAGTTGCGAGTCAAGGAGGGACTTGCAAGTCAAAAAAAAATCATAAAAATATAAAATATAAAATGCAAAAGAAGAGAAAAATAAAAAAGTGAAAATAATAATAATAAAACATGAGTCTGATTTTTTCAGGATTTTGACACAAAAAATGAAAGAAAAAAGAATAGAAAGAGAAATAAAACAAACAAAGCAGCCGATCAAGCGCTGATGCACAGCCCAAAATAACGAAATATAGTGGACTGAGGCGGACAGGGAGATTGATTTAGGACGCATACGACAAGACAATGAGCTGATGTGCAAAAATCAAGATCAACTTTGTGCGAAAAATAAAGACAAACAGATCAGACAACTCTACACTTAAATTGTTTTTAAAAAGGAAAAAAATGTTTCAAACACTTGAGTATTTTGGAAAAAACACAAACATTTTTTTAACCTAAGCGCAATTTTTGAAAAACATGATCTCAATTTGTTATTTTTGAATTTTTTTTGGAAAACCCAACCAATGTTTGGAAAATGAAGAATTTTTCAAATTCCAAAAACTTTTTAAAACAAATAAATGAATAAGAAAATAAAAACTAAAAAGTCAATATTTTGAAGAACAAAATAAGTAAAAAATGAAAGGAAAGCTAGTGAAGAAAAAGCGAAAAGGGAATAAACAAGGAAAAACCAGGAAGAAAAACGAAAGAAACAAAACGGATCCTAGCAAAAATGAGTCGCCGTCCTCCCCAAGTTGAGTATCGAGGGTGGACTTGCAACTGGGACAAAAAATGCCCCCCCCCACCCCCAATTGCTTGTCATGGGTGTAGTTGGACTTGCAACTAAGACAAAAATGCGTTAAGCCCTAGTTGCATGTGGAGTATGAACTTGCAACTGGGATAGGAAAAAGGCGCCCCCAGTTGCATGTCGGGGGTAAGGTTACAACTAGGACAAAAAAGATAGCCCCAGTTGTGAGTGGAGGGTGAACTTGTAATTAGGACAAAAAAGGCTAGCCCCCGATTGCGAGTTGAGGATGGACTTGCAATTGGGACAAAAATAGGTCGGGCCGCAGTAGCGAGTCGGGGGCGGATTGCAACTGGAACAGAAATGGTAGGACCCCAGTTCTGTGTCGATGGTGGACTTGCAATTGGGACAAAAAAGTCAGGCCCCAGTTGCGAGTTGAGGATGGACTTGCAATTGGGACAAAAAGAAGGTCGAGCCCCAATTGCGAGTCCAGGGTGGGATTGCAACTGAGACAAAAAAAGGTCAGACCCAATTGCGAGTCGATGTGGACTTGCAACTGGAAAAAATGTCGGGCCCAGTTGCGAGTCGGGGTGTACTTGCAACTGGGACAAAAAAAGGTCGGGCCCGGTTGCGAGTCGGGGTGTACTTGCAACTGGGACAAAAAAAAGGTGGGGACAAAAAAAGGTCGCACCCCAGTTACGAATCAAGGGTGGACTTGCAACTAGGATATGAAAAGTGTTGGGCCCGAGTTGCGAGTCAATGGTTGACTTGCAACTAGGATATGAAAAGTGTTGGGCCTGAGTTGCGAGTCGAGGGTTGACTTGCAACTGAGATGAAAAAGTCCGGCCCTAGTTCCGAGTCGAGGGTGGACTTGTAACTGGGCTAAAAATGTTGGACCCAGTTGCGAGTTGACGGTAGATTTGCAACTAGGACAAAATATTGATCCCAGTTGTGAGTTGAGGTTGGACTATCAATTGGGAAAAAAGGTTGGCCCCCAGTTGGGAGTTGATGGTGGATTTGTAACTGAGGCAAAAAGATCGGGCCCCAGTTGCGAGTCGAGGGCGGACTTGCAATTGAGACTAAAAATGATTGGGATCTAGTTGCGAGTCGAGGGTGAACCTGCAACTGGGAAAAAGGTTGGGCTTCAGTTGTGAGTCAAGGGTGGACTTACAGCTGAAGAACAAAAGTTCTGCCCCCAGTTGCGAATTGAGGGTGGACTTGCAACTGAGACAAAAAAAATATCGAGTTCCAGTTGCGAGTCATGGATGGGATTGCAACTAGGACCAAAGAATGTTGGGCTCAAGTTACAAATTAAGGATGGACTTGCAACTGAGACAAGAAAAAAAGACAACCCCGGTTTGGTGGTGGACAGTTAAGTAACAACGATGAAATAAATCATGAATTAAAAAAAAATGGAGAAAGAGAAATAAAAGTAAAAAATAAATATTAAAACTTTATGAATTTGAATCAAATAAATAAAGAAAGAAAAGGAAAAATAAACAAAAAACAGAAATAAAAAAATCACTTTCCAAACAGGGGGCTGACATACAGAACCGAGAGCTATATCGACAAAACAACACACACAACAAAAAGACTGGATTTTAATATCAATAGAGTTAGTGTATGGAAATCTATTGAAACTCACCAGGATTTATAAAAAATAAACGCCCTACCCAGAAGAAGTGATGAGAGCATGAGGGTAATGGCTTGTACGTGTGAGGAAATGGCAAAGTGATGAGGATTAGTGAAGAAGAGGAATGGCTACTACTCTAACAATGCCCATGCGTGGCCGACACAGTCAAACACTCACTTCGCCGGGCTGCTGAATGCGGACTATGGACAAACAACGACCCGCTAACAGTCACACTCGCTTCGCCGGGCTGCTAAATGCGGACTATGGACAAACAACGACCCGCTAGTTCAATATTGCCAAGAAAAAAACAATAACGGCCCGCCTCACCTTGCATGGACCTGAACACGGGCTGCCGTGCGACACAAACGCGACCCCAGCGAGCGCACAACAAGGCGAACAAAACTACGTGAATCTTAAAGACAAACAAGATTCAACGGTTCCGGACTTAGATGTGAAATAGCAAACCTGTTATACATTTTAGGATGTAAAACGAACTATACAAACAAAAAAGGATGTAAAACTAACCAGGAAAGAAGAGCAACTACGTTCGAACCTGATCCAACAAGAGCAGTTTTTGGCACCTCATTAAACATTGACCAGACAGCAGCTACAAATACCCATCCATTCCCCATTGACTCTTCATCCCTGTCTCGCTCCGGACGGTTGTCATCCATCCAATCTCACAAAGCTTGCTAGCTATCTCGGGCCGCCGGCGGTGAGAGCATGGACGGGCCGGCCACTATGACCATGCGGGAGGTGCTGTACATGTACAGCGTCGCGCGGGAGGCGTACGAGCGGTTCATCTCCGTGGGCGGCAACCCGGAGCAGGCCCAGAACGCGGTGGCGCTGCTGGTGTGGCTGGACCAGGGCACCATCTCCGCCATCCACCATGTCCCCAGCCTTGATACCGGCGCCGTGGCCATTACAGCCGAGGAGGCCAACGCCGTCCTCGAGTGCCTGCGCTACCCGGTGCCCGTGCTCCCGCCCATCCCGCTCATCTCCACACTCTGCATTCAAGGCGGCGTCTACATCGAGCCCGGCTTCTTCGCCTTCCACCAGGACTTGGTGGTCCGTGGGGTTGCCCACTTCCTCGATGGCGCCGGCAAGTTGGTCTTCAACGAACGCTTGAATGTATTGCTCAGGAGGTATGAGACTGGCCTGGTTGGGAACTCGCCGGAGCTCATGGCGCCCTACAGCCCCCTTCCAGTGGTGGTGCCGGAGGACTGCCGATCCATGTTCATCACCTTCTCCAAGGACATGCATCTCCATCGCGAAGAGATCTTCGACTACTTCAGGGAGTAAGTGCACTACCAAGATACTACTATATCTACTCATTAAGTTTTGACTTTTACTTGAATCTACTAAGATCTGCATGCATGCATGCATGATTCGGATTGAATCTTGGTATCATTGATGTCTGATGATTGGCAATTTGTCATGGGTGGATGCAGGAAATGGGGTGATTGCGTGGTGAGGGTGCTCATGGAGAAGACGACAGGAGGCAACATGCCCATGTACGGCCGGATCATCTTCAAGACAGAGGCGATAGTGAGGCTGGTGCTCAACGGTGAGAGGCTCGTCAAGATCTCCATCAACGAACGTGTGATGTGGCTGCGCAAATACATTCCCAGGGCAACCAACGCTGCCGCCTAGCCAGATCAATCCAGGAATCCATCATCTTCTTGCTCATGCTCAATGCTCATGTTGCTTCTCAGCCAGATCTACCGGACTTGTGACATACCATTTCAAAAAAGATTTGTAACCCAATGTTGTGTTGGAGCCAAATTAGGATAAATTAAAAACTGCTTGATAAAAAGTTTGTTGCTCCTTCGTTTGGTACTAAATAAACCATATGATGACATCATTGCCTACCTCGGTATCCTTCCCTTCCTTCTCCCAAACCTTGGCGCGCAAAAGTTCTTGGTTTAGATCATCCTTCTTCCAAACCTTGGTGCGCAAAAGTTCTTGGTTTTGATTTTCAAACTATGCATACTAGACAGAACAAAAGGGTGCGCAAAAGTTCGTGGTTTATTTTGAAATTACGCAAAACGGCCACCCATGTCACAACATAGCCCCCCCCCCCCCCCCCCCCCCCCCCCACATCCCCACTCCGCTATTTGGATACTGATCACGTTCATGCACCTACAATCACCGATTATTTTCCCTATCCATTTCAGTTTTGTTTGCAATCCTCCCTACAATCCTTATATTTCTTGTCTTTTCTTGGTGCATGAGACCATGTACTATCTCTGCTCTGTTGAGTTAGATATGCCTAATTAAGCTTCATGCTCCCACGCCGGCATGGAAGAAACTGTGTGTTGGTGCCCAAGTATCCTTCCGTTTCTTTCCCAAGTTGTTGGTTTATGAATTCTAGGTATTGATTTCACATTGACTATTAATGAGCATCCATGATTTTTACTTCGTGCATACAATGCTTCAAATAGTAACCGCAGATTTTTTTTCCTGTTTTATTGAGTCAAGCCTCGTACGGAGATACCCCACATGCACTGCATGTTTTCAATAGTTGCATATGCTTGCTCTTACCCAAATCTAAAAATCTGATGCCAGATTTTTAAGGTTCCCACCGAACACCCTTATGCATATTGGATCCAGCACACGAATCCTAAAGCGTTCACTCCAAACGCACCCTCTGAGCAAACTACGAGATGAAAGCAGTGATTGGTTCACTCAGGATGGCAGTTTGAGCAAACACATTAGGGGATAGCAATTTCTATTTTTAGGGCACGGCAATTCCCACCTTTTAACGTTGATGTAACATGGCAATTCCATTTAGCCGGCATGGCAAGTCCTCAGCATGGTAATTTTCACCATTTTCTTCTTTTTCGGTCTGCCAATTCTACATGTTGCAATCGTGGCAATCCCCAAAAAACGCATGGCAAGTGTTCTTTTGCCACTTGGCAATTTTATGACATTTTTTATATATCATCACAATTTTTACTTTGTAACATGGCAAATGCAACAACATGGCAAATTTATCTGTTTCGCTTGGAAATTCTGGAGCGTTCGCTGGGAGTTGATTTTTTTAGCAAACAAAAACGTTTGTTCCTTCCTGGCTTGCTGGGAGAACGATAGTTCGCTTGGGTGACCTCCCTGAGGGAACTCAAGCAAGTTATTGGAGTCCTTTTCTTATGTAATTCTATACTCGCATATACCTTTCCCAAAAGTTCATCTACCACCAGAGACCTCATCTGGGGCGACACAAACTTCCTTGATTGTGACGGCAAGTTAGTCTTCGATGACCACCTCCATGTCCTTCTCAGGAAGTCCAAGACCGGGTTGATGGGCATATCAGGTTCAACAAAAAGGCATGGAAATGTTGTTGGTTTTGATTTTGAATTGTGTATTTGTCATTGATAGATGTCGTAAGTCGGGTGACTATGTCATGATGTGCTCATGGAGAATACGATATGAGGAAACATGCTCATGTACGACCGGATCATCTTCAAGATTGAGGTGATCGTGAAGTTGGCGCTCAACAGCGAGGCTCGTCAATATCTCCAAGGGCCATCGTTAAATCTGGTCCACAATTGCCTCCCCAGGCCAACGAATGCCACCACCTGATCCATCCATACATCCAGGATCTCCATCCTCTCAATCCTCATGCTAGATAGCCAGATCTACCAACCAATCGATTTGTAACACAATTGTGTGCTCTAAAAAAGGTGAGATGAAAGAATTCCTTGAGAAAAAAAGTTTGTTGCTGCTTTAATTGGTACTAATAAAACAATATAATGACATCATCGCATGTTCTAACATACGCCATACCCCTGCCCCCTTATGTTATTTGGACATTTACCACTTTCGTGCACCTTGCCCCAGACGTGGCCCACCTCTACATATTTCCCCCGTCCATTTCAACTTTAATATAACCCTCCCTGTAATCCTTATTATTTATTGTCTTTTCATGGTGCATGACACTAGTACTATCTCTGCTCTGCAGAGGTAGACATGCCTATTTACGGTTATTGTTTCCCTAGCCGGTATGGAAGAAACCATCTGTCCTCGCCTCAATATCCTTCGATTTTTTTCCCAAGTTTGTTGGCACATGAAAGTTCTAGATTTTGATTTCACATTTCCACTTCTTGCATACACTACTTCAAATAGTGACGGTAGAAAGAAAAATTATTGTCGGGTTAATCTATGTAACGACATCCATGTTTTCCATGCTTGCATGTGCTTTGTCTTATGTTCCATACTCGCATATACCTTCCCCAAAAGTTGTGCCAAATATAGTTACAAGGCCGTTTAATTGTTTGGGCGTTTGGAAATTTAATGGAAATGAAGAAATACATGAGGCTAAATAAAAAGCTTGTTGCTCCTAACATTTGGTGGCACTGGTATTGAAGAAACCATATAATGTCATTGCCAGGCTCAGTATGCTTTGCTTCCTTTCCCCCAAAACCTTGGCATGCAATTTTTTTTTTGATTTGAAATTGCATATTCCCAAAAACCTTGGCTCACAAAAGTGCTTGGCTTCATTTGAAACTGCATATTGGACCGAATAAAAAGCACAATTGTTACCCTATGGTCAACCATGTCTTTGGTAGATCACCAGCTTCTACTATTTGGATATTGACCACCTGTGTGCATACACCTCCCTCCAACACTCAACTACCTAATTAAGCTTGTTGTTCCTTTATTTACATGGAAGAAACTACACTTGAGTTTCTTTACCAAATGGTTGGTGCACGAAAGTTCTAGGTTTTTATTCCATGTTCCATATTTGTGAACCATCGTTCTTTGTGTATATTGCTGCTCCCTTGCCGCCACTAAAGAAACTGCATGTCCTTGCCTTTATGCTCCTTGCATCCTCTCCCAAAACCTTGGTGTGCAAAAGTTATTATTATTTATTGAAACCGCATACCAAACTGAACAAGACGCACATATGTTACACAATGGGGGGGCATATATGGACACTGTCAACACCTACGTCCTTTCCTACATTGTCCACCATTCTAATCCCCACCCCAACCCACCACCACCATTAATTTCCTCTTATTCTTGTCCTCTCAATAGTCCATGTTCTTCCTTGTCTTTTCCTTGCACATGAGACCTCATTTGGAGCCATGTACCACATATGCAGAATAGCATAAAGACCTTTTGGTGTCCATCGCATTCAAGAGCGAGGTTGCCACCACAGGCCAGAGTGGTCACCACAATGACCAACACCGAGCACACCCGTCACCGCTCCTTAGCCACACCGCCGTGGCGCCATCTCACATCTGCGCCACAGCCAGAAGCTCGCGGTTGAGCTATTGTGCGCCATGGTGGGGCCCACAACCACGCGAAGTCGGGACGTCTCCTGCCACCACCCTACCCCGTGAGAGGGATGAGCAGCCTCGCCGCCACCAACACTACGCAGGCTTTGCCCAACGACGCCCTTAGGCGTCTGCGAGGGAGAGGAAGGTATGGGATGTGGTTGTGCTTTGGCGGTGCTAGGAGTAGATTGATCTTAAGTATTTAGATTCAGTATTCGACAAATTGTCTTATGTGATTTAGTAAATGCTTTATGACTACAAGTAGATTGATTAATTATTCGTTTCGAAATGTGGCATGAACTTCTATGTTCTTCAACATGGTTGCCTTGTTTGACCCAATGAAAACAACTTGTGACATTAGTAAATGGCTTAATTGTATTTCATATGTTTGCTTGATAACTAATAAAATAACTGTTGCTTTTTGCAACAAGTATAAGTGTGCCATAGTTTCCCCTCAAAATGTTTAATTTGGATGTTCATGTGTAATGCTTAGTTTCAACTGATATCATGTGATGTTATAGAACTAAATACTAGAGGCATGTCCAGAGCTTGATATATATCAATCATTTTGCAAGCATCTTTGGTACACAACTTTGCTTGCAAGTTAAGATGGTTAGTTTAGATATGATGGTTTTTATGTCATTGCACCATGCCTGCAAGTTGTTTCACCTATTATAACTCTCAACCGGTGATCCCGAAGATGATAGACTAGGTTATCAGTGGCGAGGGCTTAGTTTTAGGATCACATGTACTAAAAAGGCTTTAATGCCTTGCTCCAATGGTTTCAAAGAACAATCTTGTTAGCATTAATTATGCGGCATCTCAATATCCACTACCAATCCTGATCTCACAGTAAACTCCAAAATGTCAGCATTGTGATTCATAAGCCAAATTGAATTGTGTAGCCTGGGGTTGCATATTTGGTACCATAGTAACCTCAAAAGGGCATCATATGTGGCAATTCATGAGTCAAACTAAATACCATCGGTTAGTTAAATCATCTCATCATGCCATCATAATGTTTGCCCCCATGTGGAAGTGTTCTTCCAATAAGATTCTAATAAGTTCTGCGAATTAAAATAAATACCTTCTCATCTCTATTACAAATTGACATCAGTAAATATACTACTACATTATTGAGATCCTAACTAAATTTTCTGCCCTATATAATATTTCATAATCAATTTCAAAGAAGCCAAAATTATGTAACAGAGCAATTTGTTTGCATTAATTGGTATTCGAATATTGGGCCTCAACAATAGTTAATTTGATTAAGATATATCAGCCTTTCAGCTGTATCGTTTGATGCATTAATTTTATTTTTGAACTATATGTTACTTCATGATTTTTTAATAATCTAATTTCTGTAAAGTGTTATATGCACTAGCCCGTGCATTTGCACGAGTTGACGACTAGTTTCATTTTAATTTATTTACCAAACTTTCTCTACAACTTATTTTGTGCTACTTACAAAGAACGTATGGTTCCTACCCCTTCGTCCAACCTTCCATTTCAATCAATTTAATTTACTTACCTTCTCAACCAATTTCATTTTAATTTACTTACCAAACTTTTTCTACTACTTATTCTCTACTACTTAAAAAGACGTAAGGTTCCCATTTCACCTTTCTTCCCACCACCCCTTCGTCCAACCTTCCATGTATGATATAATCAGTCAACTTAATTTACTTACCTTCTGGACCAATTCCACTTTAATTTATTTACCAAACTTCTGAACAAAATATAAGATAATTCACGTGCAGAATATTATGGATAGGTAAATCATAAGCTAACGTACTAGAATATTTATATCCCATTGCACTGCATGGGATTGTTCTATAAGAAGGGAAAAGAACTAAAGCGACCAACTGGCCCATGGGGTTGAAGAAGGAAATAGTATTCCAAAAAATAAAGTGAAACAAGAAAGAAGAGTATTATAGAAAATAAGTAGGAATGAGAACTTAAACTAGCGAGCAAGCAGAAAGAAGAAGATGAGGCGTCGCTGACAAACGCATTGATGTTGATGTGGTGCTTGTTGCTGCCAACGAAACGGGTTGCCGAAGAGGATAGGAGTAGAAGATGCAGGGAAGGATGAGGAAGAGAAGAACGACAATTATCCCTTCTAGCAATGAATGGTATCTGGGCTGGAGGTGGAGCTGATTGGTGAATAGGAATACATTCAGCAGGTTGGCACTCGCGTCCCATGTCGGTGTGCATTCGCAAAGTTGAATGGACCTTTGAGACTGATCTCTATAGTATGTGTAAGTTTAACCCGCTCTATAATATTGTAAATTTGAAAATTTTCATCTCGCTTGCAATGCACAGCGAAGATGAGTTGGGAGTCATCTGGCTTTAAAGGAGGAGACTCTATCGAGAAAATGTCCCGCTACGACGGGAAATCAACTGAGAACGGGAGAGTCCGATTGAGAAAGAGAATGATGTGTTGTGAGGTCGGTTTTTTGTGTTGGGCCCGTGTGTCGGAGATAACATGGCGAATAGTCCGAACAACCATATTTCTCCTCATATATGGTCTGAATTTGGGGGAGTACGGACTGTCCAGCTGGTCGAAATTTTGGAAGCCTACTCAGCGTCCGTTTGATGTCCGAACATGCCCGGACGTATGAGGAGAAATAAGCTTTGACCCTTTTTTGCCGGTGATAAGCTTTGACCTTGAAGACGACATTAGTCATTTATTTGATTCATTTATATATATATATATATATATATATATATATATATATATATATAGTGTGTGGGTCTATTCTAATAACACCCTTAAGAGTCTTATTCTGCTAACAATTTTCTTATTATGCTAACACCCTACATCCACGTTCGAAAAAAATAAACCCACCCCCACCCAACACACCTACCACATCCACTCTTCCCCACCCACCACCACCCACCCCCAACGCCCGCCCCGGCCACCACCTGGCGCGGCCCGCCCCCCGCCCCGGCCACCACCTGGCGCCGTCCGCCGCCCACCCCGGCCACTAGCCGGCGTCGCCC